>JACEGR010002629.1:0-123408 GCA_014170235.1 Listronotus bonariensis | reverse complement strand
AGTGGATACTTATGTATATTATTTAAAATTATTAAAAATCCCCTATACTAGCAAACACCCTTTTAACGACAAACGATCTTGTGACATATTTTAAAATTAATGTTTACTTAAAAACTACCCTGTTTTTTTAGATTTACAATTTTAATTTTTTTACTTTTAAGTTCCTATTAATATTTTTAACTATAAAACAAAACTTAAAATTTACAAAAACATGTGCTTCGTAATGTCATAAATTAAAAAAATAATAATAAAAAAAAATTTCATTTATCCATAAATTGTAACTTCAATTTTAGTATGTAGTAGGGGAGCCCACGATGCTAAATGGGGATTTACTCGAGCGTCATAGAAACCTATTGGGTTGCAAAGCTTAGATGATAAGAACAAACACACAAATTTTATATAATGTATATCTTTTCATCGGTGGGAGAAGTGGCTATAGAATTTCAAATATGTCAAAAAATACTATTTTTATTTCTGCTTGTGGAAATCGTTTAGGTTGTATCGAATTATATATGTTTCTTTATCCTTGGATTATTTTCTTCAAAATAAAAAAGGAGCCATGCTTGAAAATGTTAATCTAACGTTTTTCTTTGTAGCCCTCTGTTTCCTTTACGTCACTCTCAAATTGTCAGATTAGTGGAATATACACTGTTTGACATGTAATTAACTTACCCTATCTTAATCTGACGCGCTCGACAATTTCTGATGGATATATTTCTGTTTTTTATGATCGACCCTGTATACGGGGCTCATATTTGGTGAAGGTACTTAACCGGGTACAAGGTATCCTCCGGTATATTATTCTGCTGCGCTGTAGTAAATCCCAAAATCCCCTCTTGGGCTCCCCTGCCATAGGGGTATGAGGCAAAACGGACTTTGAAGTTTTTTTTACAAAATATATATTATTGTTTTTATTTCAAAAAATTATTTAGATTTCCTTGTCGCCAAATAATTTTTAAATTTATGTAGGTATATTATAGCGATACTTTCAATTTAACTTTTAGAGTATAGAACACTAGCAGGTTGAAATCAGACAAAAAATGTCTGCATGTCAACATTTTGCATAGGGTGACGCACCGGTCTTGCTCTGCTGTTTCTTTAGAGCGTCTACTTTCCAAGTATTTGCAAAAGTTACTACTAACCTTTTAAGGTGGCACGGCGTGTATAATGTAAAAACACAATAATGCACAAATAATCTATAATTTATCTGCTTATAATTATAAGCATATTAGTGACCTAGAAATTATAATAACAAATAATCGTAACACTTATGCGTATGTGATACTTTCAGTTACATTAAAATATGCGGCAGTCTATTAATACAGCCAATTAAAATAGAACTATGTCAAACCATTTTCCTACAAAGTATATTTTAAACTGTATGCAATAATAATCAAAGCCACCGCCCATCACCAATTATTTTAATTTAAAAGAATAAAAAAAATTGAAATGATTAAATTACAGTTAACCTTAATTCGCAAGGACCCAAAATGAACCAAGTTATATACAGGTTCAAGTTCCGTTAGCTTGTCTATAAGAACTAACAACTACTATACTACGCCACAAGTTGTTCCGCTTTGTAGGCAGGTCACTCGTATTCGAAGTTTTTCACGGAGAAAAATGAGTACGTATACCAATTATTGCTATTATGCTGTTATTGGCGATGGAGAACCCATGTTAATTTTAACAGAACAAAGAGGACGTACGTATAGATGGGTCCACATTTATTTCATTCTGAAAGCAATACCGCCAAGTACACAAAAAATGATAAAGTAAATAAACCCTTTCGAAGGCACATAGCGCTGACAGAGCCTGATTGCATATTTTTAAGATAAATAGAAAAAACACTGCCAAAACACGTGTCACGTACTTAAAAAACACCCTCTTATTTCGCCTCTGTGATACCATAAAAACACGCTTATAGCAAGTTGATGTGTGTTTCATTCAGTTAACATATATAACATATTATAGCCGAATTTAATAATATTTATAGCGTTTTTAATAAATTAACTTAAAATTATTTCCGGACTACTTGTGAAATATTTTCTGTACCTTTTCTATAAAATCATTCCTGAAAGTCCTTTAATTAATATATCCTAAGAGATGCTGCTACCCCATTAACATTTTTTCAGTTCTTTGAAGACCTATTATGAAAATAATATATGTCCTTAAAATTTTGATACCTTGCAGTTGAATAAGCAATTTAGGACATAGATTCGTATTAAGGTTTTTTCCACACTTTTCATTGGTGAATCACCCCTTAAAGTTTATCGGTAGAGCTATTGGTCACCCTGTATAATTTTTTAAAGATAATTCAATTTTTTTAAACAATTTAATTAAAAATCACCTTTTTTAAATTTAAGTTTTACGTTGGTGATGTGTGTACCTTAATGATAAATATTTTCAATAAAGCTCTAATTATAATTCTAACAGACAGTTTGGTTAAAAATTAACTACCGACCAAAATTAGAATTTAAATAGTAATTTATGTAACAAGTGGATAAAGTGATACTTTTTTTATAAATGGGAAGTTTGACAGCACGATTCGTTAGGCGAGTGCGGGAATCCCTTGAGTAAAAAGAAGACACTTTATGCATGTGTTACATACTAATTAAATTATTGCAGCACAGCCATTATATTGCAACAAAAAAATCATAGCCTCCTTATTTTAAAAAGACAATTATCCTCTTCATCACTATGCATTTATTATTTAATTTTAAAAAATTGTATGTACTTACTTTTGTTGAAATAATACTAAAACAGTATAAATTCTTTTTCTATTTCTTAGTCATCCAAATTCATTATTACTATTAATTTTTTAATAATTTCTATTAAACTTATTTGCAAACTGTCAAATTTCTAGACTAGATTCTTTGAAGATTATAATAAAATTATTTTAAATTCACAACAAGAATTAATACTCATAAGGAGTAATGATGACACCAATGCTCTTGTCTCAACAGATGAAACAGAAAAACCTAAAATTGTCATTACAAAACTTTGTTGGCGAGTTTCCCATCTAACAGTTGCAATACCTCAAGAATTAGCCCTTACTAAGATAATCGACAAAAATAGTGATATTTTACTTACATTTAGAAGTTGGGAACTGGTTGAATATCCTGAATTATTAGAAGCAACAAGTGCATAACTGGCCAGTTAAAACTTCTACAAAAGTTGAAACACCTCGTCATGTTTTAATTGCTTTTCAAAAAATCGACGAGGAAATATTAAACAGGATATGAGTAAATTTGATCACTGCGGACTAAGAAATATTAACGTTTTTTTAAACTCTGAAAGATATCCATATAATGATCTTCAACTAGATTTTAAAAACAACAAGTTTGCTACTTTATATGAGATGTTTTCCGAATTTCGTCAAATGTCACTAGCGACACATGAACTATAAGAAATAATGACGAAATCAAGGGTAACTTGGCCGTTTGGTTCAGTTGATCTCGCGTTTACTGTTGCTTTGCATAAAATGATATTTAAGTTTATGGTAGTAGGCATTGAAACAAAACACTAATTTGAAGTGTGAAAAAACTTTGAAGTGTTAGAAAAATTACTTTTTTAACACTTTATGTAGTGTACTAGAATGGAGTACTTTAACTTCATGTTAATGATTAAAAAACAGCATTTTTTTAACAGTCGTGGCATAAATGCTTCCAATAAAGCTCTAATTATAGATTCCTAGCTAGACGGTTTGGTTATTAAATTAACTACCGACCAAAGTCAAATTTAAATAGTAATTTATGTAACAAGTGGATAAAGTGATACTTTTTTATAAATGGGAAGTTTGACAGCACGATTCGTTAGGCGAGTGCAGGAATCCCTTGAGTAAAAGAAGAACTGCTATGCATGTATTTACATACTAATTAAATTATTGCAACACAGCCATTATATTGCAACAAAAAAAATCATAGCCTCCTTATTTTAAAAGAATAGTATCCTCTTCATCACTATGCATTTTATTATTTAATTTTAAAATTGTATCTTTTCACTTTTGTTGAAATAATACTAAAACAGTATAAATTCTTTTTTCTATTTCTTAGTCATCAAATTCATTATTACTATTAATTTTTTTAATAATTTCTATTAAACTTATTTGCAAACTGTCAAATTTAGACTAGATTCTTTGAAGATTATAATAAAATTATTTTAAATTCACAACAAGAATTAATACTCATAAGGAGTAATGATGACACCAATGCTCTTGTCTCAACAGATGAAACAGAAAAACCCTAAAATTGTCATTCTAAAACTTTGTTGGCAGTTTCCCATCTAACAGTTGCAATGCCTCAAGAATTAAGCCCTTATAGATAATCGACAAAAATAGTGATATTTTGCCACATTTAGAAGTTGGGAACTGGTTGAATATCTTGAGTTATTAGAAGCAACAGTGCATAACTGGCCAGTTAAACTTCTACAAAGGATTGAAACACCTCGTCATGTTTTAATTGCTTTTCAAAAAATCGACGAGGAAGTATTAAACAAGGATATGAGTAAATTTGATCACTGCGGACTAAGTATTAACGTTTTTTAAACTCTGAAGAATATCCATACATAATGAGTCTTCAACTAGATTTTTAAAAACAACAAGTTTGCTACTTTATATGAGATGTTTTCGAATTTCGTCAAAATGTCACTAGCGACACATGAACTAAAAGAAATAATGACGAAATCAAGGGTAACTTGGCCGTTTGGTTCAGGTGATGTCGCGTTTACTGTTGCATTGCATAAAATGATATTTAAGGTTATGGTAGTAGGCATTGAAACAAAACACTAATTTGAACGTGTGAAAAAAGCTTTGAAGTGTTAGAAAAATTACTTTTTTAAACACTTTATATAGTGTACTAGAATGGAGTACTTTAGCTTCATGTTAACGATTTAAAAAACAGCATTTTTTTAACGGTCGTGGCAAAAAATAATTAATGAAAATGTATTTTCCGCAACGTCATGAACAGGCATATTATATTTATTTTAGCGTTTTACAATTTCATTTTAACTGCTTAATGAATGGTTACATGATATGTTTGTTTACTTCAACAAGCATGTCTTTTATTTTAAAGAAAAAAACTAATTAAAGTTTTTTATATAAAATTTATACTGAGAAAACAATAATTTCTTCATGGAAATTTAATTAAAATATTGTTCATTTTTGTAACTACTAAACTTTCAACGTGTTTTTTCAAGAAAAACCAATTATTGGTTATTTTTCAGTATTATGGTAATTGAAAAATTTCCTTTAATGTTAATATATAAATGAGTTATTATTTTATTTATTTTAAATTACCAACAAAAATAAAATATCACAAAAAAATCGTAAAAATTCACAAGCACTTATAGTCCCGTCTTTTTAACGATTAATTATTATTTTTATTAAGAATACCTTGAAAAAAACCTATATATTTTGCCAATTTATAAAAAGATAAATTTTTTGAGATTATGTTATCTAATACTAGCGAATTCGCTATCAAAACAAACAGCGTCAAGAATAACAACCCACTAAATAAGGTCAGTGGGTCAATCAATACCGATATCATAGGCAGCGGAGGGATGGTGTTGATTTATGAAGAGAAAGGTCACATAACGATATTGAAAATTTACTTTCACTTATAAATATTTATTAAATTTTAAATAGCCCTGTATTGGGAAGGTTATATCATTACCAAACTTTTAAGGACGTGAACAGCTTAAAACATGTGTATTAATGTAAAAAATTATTACGTATGTTGTAAGATGATAGTAGATTTTTTTCTGTTTAAACCATTTTTTGAGTTAGATAGATAATTTTTATAAAACAAAGTTTTTATTTAGGCAATGTTTCTTCTATCTACATTAGGTAAAGACAGTTTATCTTAGTTTTCAACTTCTTAATTTTTTAGCTTCCCTGGAGCTATTGATATTTTGCAAGAGATTATAATATATTCCCTGTAATTGTTTTCGTTTCTTAAAAAAATATATTGTGTAACACGTATAAAAAGCTATATATTTCCGGTCAATGGAAGAGTTGACTGGACGATGCATTAGCTGAAAGTTAGAAAATATGCTTTTCCTACCGGTTCCACATACTATGTACGTAACATTTAAAGTATAAGGAAAGTTGGGCGGTCGGACTCCTTTAACCTACAGTAATAAAGTATTTTGGAGGTAAGAAAATTTATTGTAAAAGTAGAAATTGCTAGATACAATCCTAAGTGGCAAAGATCTGTTAAGTAATGTATTTTTTTAAATTTTATACTATTTTAAGAAATTTAGCTCAGCTTAAAAGAAACTTTTGTTTATATCATCCGTATATAAAAAAATAAAAAAAAAGCTTTTTTTAACCCTCTTATGAATATTGATACATCAGCTAAATTTGACTGGTGAAGACCTCTAAATCAGTCCCAAATACGCCAGAATTTATTTTAACAAATATTTTAAACAGAGTTACTTTTTGTTTGTTAGTTAAAGCCTTTAATCTAATTCAGCTTTTATAATACTTATGAATGTGCTGTTTAAAGAAAAGTAATACATTTATTTATTTACAGTCAAAATCCGATAAAAACGGGTAGAATATTCAGTTTTAGCTTACAATATCAAAAGACATTGCAGCAGAAAGTGAAAGTAAATGTGCTTAAATAAATCATCTCCATATAAAAGCCACTAACTTAACAGGTGAGCTGTGATTCTTTTACGGGCTATTTTAATATTTTAAGTCGATATTAGATGTTATATGACGTGCATTTTAAGTGTATATTGTTACTTTTAATTTCCTCTAATTCTTTTCTAAAATTTGTGCAAATTGTTTCAATTTTTTTAGTAACTTGCAACTGTATTTTGGTTGCAAAGTCATTTTAGGGTTTCCTGGTTTGTTCTGGTTAAAAATATTACTGAAGCAAATAAAATAATTACATATTACGTTTCTTTTCCTTGATAAATAAAATAATTGAAAAGCCTAAGATTATATAAACAACAAGGAAGTTTTTTAACTAAACTAGAAATTATTCAAAAAGGTACTTTTACACTTATCGAAATAAAAATTTTAATTTACGTATAGTAAGAACATTTTAAAAGCGCAAATTCGGTACCCTTTGAAAATAATACAAAAAACATAAAAAGGCCGCCTGCAATCGGATTATTTTATACAAAGGCGCCGCTACCCTTTACAGCCACGCGCCAATACACTATGGGATAGAAATCCATTATTTTGGCCAAAAAGCAACTTTGAAATTTTAATGGCTCATGCTGTGTATTTCAAAGTAGATACTCCAAACTACATGTACGCAAAATTATAAAAGAATATGACGACTTCTATTGGGGTAATAAGAAACTTGAAAATGCATTTTAAGTAAACATAAATATACAACCATTTAATTTTTAAAGTAAAAGAGTTTAAATAATAAGAGCTATTGTTGTGTTTCCGATGCAGTCTCGCGAAGTCTCGCTGCTTTTGTCAAAGATTTATTTACCTTTTTCTTTATCAGTTTTTGTACTTACAATTGCCTTCCTACTTTTTGCTACTTCTGAGTGTAAGGACAGATACAAGATTTTTTTAAATAATTTACAAGGTTTTCCATTTTAAAATTTAATATGTTTTGTCCTACACTGTATATCCTAAAAGATAAAAGCATTCTGATGAAAGATATGGATTCTACAGAATCTACCCAACAAAACAGTGTTATTATTTATTTTATACGTTAAAAAATAAAAAAGTTGGGAAGATGTACCTCTATTACGCTTCTAAGAATAATTTAAAATTATTTTCAGATTTGGATGGTCATATTTCCGAAACTAATTGAGATAGACACATCAAATGTAGTATTTTTCTAAAGCATTTTAAAATAATTTTTTGGTGGTGATATAATATTCAGGGTATTTCATTTAAAAAAATCATACCTATTGTCGTACCCTGTATATCATATGAGATAATAATCATCGGATTACTGATTAGAATACTACCGAATTAACCAAACAAGCTGACATTTAAGTTTATTTTGTACAATAAAAAATAATAATGTTAAGTGGGGAGAGTGGAGTGCTGATAATAAGTTTTAGGTTTCCAAAAAGCATTTGTAATAATTTATAATATTTTTCCAGTAAAAAGCACCTCATTTTAAGTTAGATTGGTAAGTTTCAGAATTTTGTCCAAAAAAATTAATTTCTATCCCATAGTGCGATGACCAGCTGCATCAACCGGCATATCATAAAAGAAATATAGCAAAGGCGGCCGCGAAGCCAAGCATGCCGATTTATTTGCTTTAAACTTTTTGTGATTTTTTTCTAATCAAAGAGTACCGAATTTACATTTTTAAACTGTTCCTTCTATAAGTATCACATTAACACCATTATCGTAATTGAATCACTCTTACAATTGAAATTATACTGCAACTACACCGAACCATAATTTCAGACATGTTTTTTCTGCAACTTTTCATAATCAATTTTTAATACATCATATAAACAGGCAATAAATTAACCCTAAAATAAAACTGGTTCTATCAAAATTTTATTTGTCTGTGACATTTAGGTTTACTTTTATTTAAAAAGAAACGAAAGTTTTATTACTTTTATTATGTAGCTTCTGTACATCGCCAAGGTTGTTATAAATACCAACGGAATCAATTAAGCGCTGAATTTTTGGCACACGCATGGCAATCGTGTTTTTATATTCCAAAGAGCAAGACCTTGAGGAATTGCACGCAGTTTAATGGTTTGTTTATTTATTTTTTATCATCTTGTGTCATGTTTATTTATTTCTTTAACATTGGCGCCTAATAACTATGATTGTAATGTTATTTAAACCATTAATTAACCAGTTAATTTGTCGCATGTTAATATTTTATTAAATAGGCGGTGTCCGCAATAAAGCTATTATTAAAATAAAAATAATGTTACTTTCCATTATAATTTATTATTAATAAAATATGTTAACTAAGAAAAAATAATGTAATGCAAAGTTGAAATAGTAGAGGAGAAGGTCCGAAAATGGGCCCCATTTTGTGTTTTTAGTACATCTTTGTATTTTGATCACCAGTATAACTAATCATTTATTAATGAATATTTATACTGGTGATTAAAAATAAAGATGTACTAAAAACACAAAATCGGGTATTTTTAGGAAGTTGCAAAATATTTTTAAATTCTTCATTATAAATATGCAATTTTAAAGAAGGAAGCAAAAGTCAAATTTATTATCGTAACAAGAATGCTTGAAATATAAGCCACTTTATTAAAATGCAAAAGCTGGACTGTTAAACAATATTTTGTTTAAAAAGTAATAAAAGATTTATTTTGCAACAAAGACAATATGGCAAATAAGGTGTATTTACCGCGCTCAGTGCTTGCACAGGCTTCGTGTGCCCAACTGTTGTATATAAACCATCGAACCTATATCTTGGCTTTGACAGCCTATATATGTATTTGCTGTTTTTTTACAAAATAAGTAAAAACTTAACATGGTCGGAATATACCGATATGTCAATTCAGTGTGTGGCCCATATTTCAAACATAACCAACAAACTTTAAAATATTATACTCTAATTTTAGAATAAAAAAAGTTTATAATCATATAGAGTATTTAATGTGCAAAAGTCCTACCAACTTTAACTTTTAAGTGATAAGTAGTTACGGGACAAACTGACAATTAGTTTTCACTTGAAAAAATATATGGCGGTAACTTTTATTTCACAAATGTGTTGCTTTCCAACGCCCCCTGATTTTAGACGGTAAATAAAAAAGTGAGTTGAGGGGGTCATAAGTAAGCGTAGGTTTACATTAAGCGATGGCGTTACGCATTGTGCGAGATTTTTTATGACCCTTATTCAGACCTTCTTCTATACATTTACACACCTAGGTAAAGCAGTGTTTTATTAATGTAGAAAAGAAACACTTGACAAAACAGTAATGGAAATTATCGACGAGTTTTGTATCCTATTTTATTTACAACCCTGCTTTTTTGTCTCTGTTCTTTTTTAACACGCTTTTATTAACTTGGGTTGTAACTATCTATCTATCTATCTTTCTATGTAACGGAATCTTTGAGCCTAATTTTAACCAACTTCCAGCTATTCGATTTCTTTGAAACTTTGCACACGTGTCAAGGACCGATGAAGATGCAATAATTTAAAAACAGTATCCCGTTATCTTTTTTGAATCGCCAGGAAAAAAATTCCATTATATTATACAAACAACACCTAGGATGCCATCTGTTGGCAACATTTCAAACTTTGCTATTAAATGAAGAAGAAATTTTTTAGTTTTTACACAATTTGGTTAGTTGCACCATGGGTGTTCAATTTTTATGAACAATAAAAATATAGGGTTAGTTGCACCATTACTTCAAGGATTCCATAATAAAAATTACATTATGTGTAATGTATACATAATACATAATGTGCAATTAATAAAAATTAACATTCTTTTTGGATATTAACACGCTTTTATTAACTTGGGTTGTAACTATCCATCTGGCTATCTATGTAACGGAATCTTTGAGCCTAATTTTAACCAACTTCCAGCTATTCGATTTCTTTGAAACTTTGCACACTTATTAATGACCCATGACAATGCAATAATCTGCAAACAGTATCCCGTTATCTTGTTTTTGATAGCCAGGAAAAAAAAATCCATTATATTATAAAAACAACACCTGGGTTGCCATCTGTTGGCAACATTTCAAACTTTGCTACTCAATGGAGAAGAAATTTTTAGTGGGTTGCCATCTGTTGGCAACATTCCAAACTTTGCCTGGGTTGCCATCTGTTGGCAACATTTCAAACTTTGCTACTCTATGGAGAAGAAATTTTTTAGTGGGTTGCCATCTGTTGGCAACATTCCAAACTTTGCTACTCTTGTTCACTAAAAAATTTTTCGCCATTTTGTCAAGAGTAGCAAAAACTAAAAAATGAAAAATAATTAATAGTTTAAAAAACTAAAAAACACGCTTTTATATGCAACCGAACTAAAAATTAGAAAATAATTTTTCATTAAAAAAAATATTGTCATTTCATAGTAAAAAGCGTGGGGTGCTTAATATATTAAATGTTATAATTATTATATTTGCCAATATCTATGATGGAAAAGTTATGAAAAAATAGTAAAATGCACCCCACGCTTTTTACTATGAAATGACAATATTTTTTTAATGAAAAATTATTTTCTAATTTTTAGTTCGGTTGCATATAAAAGCGTGTTTTTTAGTTTTTTAAACTATTAATTATTTTTAAATAAAAATGTGTCATCCCAACAAAACGATTTTTAATCTGTTAAATGATTACGTCACTAATCACTAAACACTTATCGCGAGTAGAAGTGTCACATAGGTATCCAGTGACGCAACTAACCGCTGGTTTTTGAAGGCGCTTAAGCCCCAGTTTATACACAAAGTATATTTGCCGAAAAACACAAGTATCGGTAAAATTCTCAATAATTTTGGGGAGGGGGGTAATCGCAGTCTATTTTCAACCTTCAAGCAAAGGTAAAAATGTTAACATTACATGTACTTGCTACTTTAACATTATTAAAAAATTAACAAACTTGTTACTTTAACATTATTAAAAAATTAACAAAAAAACCGACAAAAATATATTCTTAAGCAAAAATATAGTATGGTTTTGCGGGTTTTTAGTGAAAAGAATAACTAGCATAGATATTCGTTAGGAATGTATATTTTTTTAGGAACTTTTAATATTCTCTTTCAATAAGTCCTTTATTGTATTTCTGTGTATCTTTGAATCTTAAAACAAACATGCGTACTGGCGCATAAATACCCATACGAATTTTTAGTTTTCTAAAGTTCTTTCATAGTTATGGATATTATTTAGTATTTCATTTGCCATTCCATATATCTTTAAATTCACTTAGATGATTTGTAACGCCTGTCACAACATAAACTTCATCTGCGTAAATAAAAACTTGTCACATTCTTTTTATCTGTGGGCCGACGAAAGCTTATGTCTTAGTACCGTGAATGTCGGGTTATTAGATATTTAACCCATCGTTTCCCTTAGTTCCGTCAACGTTGTCCAAGCACTGAAACATGCAGTATTTGCATTTCACAGCACCTTTTAGACAACGCCGTAGTGCCTCCACGGGCGTTATTTTAAATAACTAAACTTTCACGATGTGTTCTGTTAACTGTTAACCTTTTTTATTATTTAAAACTCCTAAAAACTAACATACTACTGAATAATTTAAGATAAAAATAAGCTGATACTATCGACCTGTTTTGATAGATCCTACAACAAAATATATTTCTGTTATTTTTGAAACCAGGAAGTGGCGATAGTTAAACCGCATATCTTCACATTCTATTTATAAATGAAAATAAAATTAAAATAACAAACAACCCCAAAAATGTAACAAAAAAAATATTGTGGTAATTTGTTTTGCCATATGTACTTTTGATATCACTTCATATCACTGACCACTTTCATATCAGAAAGATACAGTCTAAAATATTTAATTTTTAATAATATGTTTAACCTACTTTTCTAGAAATTATTTTGAGATATAAAATAGGTCTTCTGTATTTCAAGTTTTATTTATTTATTGTTTTAGATAAATTATACCTTAAAAACCACAATATACAAAAACTAAATATAGGCAAATAAATAGAAAACCTTTCTCTGGATCTAGATAATTATCAGAGAGTAATAGAGCTTTTTAAACCAGAAATATTTTTATCATCATAATCATAATACCTTGTAAAAAATGGAAAGAGAAAAAAGAAGGAATACAGAAAGATATAAAAAAATATAGGTTTATTTGATGATATCCCGACTTGGCTATTACCGTTTTTCTAAATATTATAATTTTCAAAGTTTCGGTTACTTGTTTAAAGTAAATTGTAGAGGTTTGTTTTGTTGTTTTGTGAATACTATACTGGAATATCGGGTGTGAACGAATCTATTAGACAAGCCATATTGGCCAGATCAAAATAATTTATAGGTAACAGGTATCGGAAGGGGAGAGTTTTCGCATATTTCTTACTTTTTAGTTATTTCCGATTTAACCGAATATGACTCTAGTTGTTCGAATATTTTAATATTGTTGGACTCCTGACAAAATTCTAAATGGGAATTTGACATTTTTAAAAGGTTTTACCCCACTTTATTTTCTGAAGCTATTTGTACTGCATCTAGGTGGCTATGATCCTTTATTAATGTCTTTATTTTTAATCCAATTAAAAATAAATTGATATCGTTAGACTCGATAAAAATCCTTTTCATAAAAGGAGTTGCCATTTTAAAAATAATATTTGACACGAAAATGTCAGTTTGTCAACTTGTCTTATTTCTATCTTTTATGCTAGACACTAAAACTCTGCGATTATATTTTTATTACATCACCTGGAGTTCCTAGATGAATTTAAGCTTAATCATGGCTACCTAAATGCTATAATAAAAATGGCTCCAAATAAATCAAGTAGGCCTAAACACTTTTCAAAATGTCACATTTCTGATTTAGCATTTTCTTACGAATCCGAAAATGATAAAATATACAGGGTGTTCTATCAAAAAGTCAAGATTGGAGCCAGTTCCGTTAAAACAAAAGTGATTGGAAAGTGAAAAGTATGCGAAAACTTTCCTTTTATCTTACCATTAACCTAAACCAACATATCATTTTGATCTGTCTAATAATGTAGGAGTTATGGTTTGTCTAATAAATTTGTTGAAACCTGAATATAAATTTTATGTAGTGTATGTGAAAACAACAGAAAGCGAAATTAGATGTAGTGATAAAGCATAACAGGTGTGATAATTTTAGGAATAAATTTTGTCTACAAAATAAAAATAACTTCTGCGTTAGACCTTGAATATGGCATTTTATGTTTGATAGTCTAATACTGATAAATTTTTTATCAAATACCCAAATTTTTATCATAATCGCTATTATAGTCAATTAAAATAGCATTCAAGGCGTTCAAGTTAATTTAAAACTATAATCTGTAATATTGGTGATAATATACAGGATGGGACAAAGACTATATATTTTATTAAATGAAGCAGCCTGTATTTTTCAACTACCATTTAAAAGATTTTTAAATGGGCTCAAAAAAATAATAAATTTGTTTAAATATAACTTTATTAGTTTCGGAAATATGGTCATCGGGAATAAGGAATTTTGGTAAATATTAAAGTAACGCCATTTTGTAGTGGGTAAAGGTATTGCCTTTATATTCTAGAGTTGTAAAGTTTTCGTTCATAACTTTAAAATGATGAATATCAATCCCCCTATTTATTTAGTTTTTTCAAGATGGTATCAAATTTGTTATATCTAACTTTATTAGTTCCGGAAATATGGTTATCCGAATAAGGAATTTTGGTAAATATTAAGGCGACGCCATTTTGTAGTGGATAAAGGGATTGCCTTTATATTCTAGAGTTGTAAAGTTTTCATCTAAAGCTTTAAAATGATGAGTATTACTACCACCTATTTATTTAATTTTTTCCAAGATGGTGGCCAGCCATCTTTAAATTTTTATTCTCCTAATTTTACCTTTAAATATGGTATTAACGCATTAATTTGTTTGTTTAGAGTTAAACTTTCTTAATTTAAAAAATAAAAGGGGAGTGAGCTTTTTAAGAACTGCTGCAACTTTTATCTCTTGCTGAACACACTCCTATAAGGACTAAATTAAATATAATACTGAGACTGAATTGCAATTATTAGGACTTCTGCAATTTAGCTAAAGCCAAATTGCAAGAAAACCTAAAATACCTGTGTTCTTGCTTCAAATGGGCTATAAAAATACTAAAACTAAGTTGAAAACCCAGTTTTATATTGTGTAATGTTCCAATATTATTACGACAGTTTAGTTAATTCAATTTTCGATAAAAGCTTGTAATATTGCATAGTTTTATTTTGGTTTACTATAAAAAAATGTATACACCATTTCATAACATCATTACAGTAATTTAATATTGCTTTAACAATGGTCAGTTATAAAATAAATTTAACACGTGTATTATTTTATCACACAATAATTAATAATATGATTAATAATATCAATCCAAATAAACTATAAAAATCATTAGGTAGTATTATTGGAAAATAATATCTGTTTAATTTTTATGTTTAAGGAGTGACGTTTATAATATAATTTGTATATTTTTGTGACAAACCTCATTAAAAATGGAAATTAAAAATACATTTTAAATAAGCATATACAGGGTGTTTCCTAAATAAGGCAAAAAAAGTAAGGCCATTCATATAAATATAGATCCGGAAATGCTTTTTTTCTAAGATACAGGCTGTTAAAATTTAAAAAGAAAATTGGGTTTTTAATAATATCTTAAATGTGGCTGATTTGATTTTAATAAAATTTGGCTGTGGGATATGTTAAAATAGGAAATTAATTTAGCCTTAAACTTATTTTAGTTACCAGGACACTTTTTTGTAAGTTTTATATTTTTTACGCATGAAACACCTAAAAATACATTTTTTCTTTATACTTTTAAGTAGCTTGCTTAGTTTTTGGAAAAAAATAAATCCGCTAAACTACATAATCCTGGACCATACAAGAAACAGGACATTTTTTTTCTTTTAAAGTGTTAGGTATAACTTCTTATTACCAACTGTGTAATAACAAAAACAAATATCCAATTAAATAACTTTTATGTATCTAGAATTTTTTAAGTTTTTTGAAAAGTTTAACACCCTGGAATTTGAGAACAAAACATTTGAGGACCCATGTTTATTTAAATTAAAAAAAATGGTTCAGAAATACGCTTTAAAATTTTCTTACCGCAATTAGGAAAAACCCTGTATAAAATGATTTTGTATTGAAAAAAAATTAATATAGTTCTTGTAATTTTAGTTATAATCTTAGTTAAATTATTTTAAAGTAATGTTAGTTGTCCCCTTTTATTAATTCTTTTAAGGTCAAAATAAGACATTTTGGCTGTAGTTTGGTGGCGGTGCATTTTTAGACATACGATTAAAGAAAAAGTCTTACCTTGACCTTAAACAAGCGTCTCTAAAATATTTGTACTAAATTATAAGTTTCAGTAGTAAAACTATAATTGTCTTTGGTTTAAGCCATAATTCTAGATTTGAAAATAAGGCATCCTCAAGTTTAAATATTTTACCTACTACTTATGTGCATAGAAAAGTTCTTGTATACATATAATTATATGTTGGTATATACAACTCACTTTTCCTGAAAAATTCACTTACATCATTTGTGTACTAGACCATCGAATATTTTTAATTATTAATATGTTGTGATAAAACGCTTTTAAGAATTTTGCCATTAAAAACATAATGAAAATATAAAGACGAGAAGTTTTTAATTTAATTTTTATAAAATATATAATAGTTGGAATTCTTCTTCTGTGACTTACACCTAAATGCATATTTAAATCTAATCAACAATTAGGTTACGTGAATTACTGCACGAGGATCACCTGTTACCGCTCTTAAAACAGACAAGGCTGCTTTCACAACTTTCCCTGTTTTACTTTCACAACAAATTTAATAACTAACCAATTACATTAAACTGTAAAAATATTGTGCGCTTCAGAGAATTCCATTTTTTTTAATGTAAAACATTTAGGAATATGTAATTAGCAAAGTGTTTTTGTCGCATGCGGCCTAATACACTTTTTCTTAAGGTGCTTGTACATTGGTAACTTTTACTAAATTAATTGCTTTAAATGTAATAATGGGCAGATCTAATAAATAAAAATAACAGAAAGAAACTTTATAGTTGTATATTGTATAAAATGAATTTAAATGAGAAAGCCTTTGGGAAGCAGATTCACTCTCGGATACGCTACTTTTGACGTGACAACGTCTTATAATTCGATGGACCTGGCTGCACGCACCAAAAAACATGACTCATGCGGCGTTACCTCGCGCGTTCAATTTAAGGCTTGAAGTGCAAGCGAGAGCGCGGAACGAGCGTCAAAGGGTCACAATCTCCGTATTGGACAGCTTTCGACATCTGTTTCTCTCCTACTTGAGTGAGCGTGCAGTAAAAGGGAATGTGGTGTCAATTGTTTATAGCAACGATAATTGCGGCGGTAATGATTCTTTCGATGTTGTCGTGTTTAACTATCGTCAGTAAACCGACTTTACAAACAACCGATTTTTATTTTTAACTAAAAGCATATAGCGTCATCTACGTTTTTACATAATATTCCTATATTTTTAAAGTCTATAATAACTACATACAGCGTGTCTTCGAAAGTTCTTACCAAATGGAAAGCTTTTTAATTATTAACTTTACAAAAAAATGTGCCTCTTTATAACAAGTCCTGCTTGATGAGAAAATACATTTCCACAAAAATAATTTTATGTTAGATGTACAGGGTGGTTTAAAAATACTTCTTACTAAATTAATATACATTGTATTTCCTAACTACGGCACCACACTTTAAAGGATAATTTGGTATGTTATTTTATGAAGAAAAGTTCCTTATAAACCTATGTCCGGAGTTGCTTTGTTTCTGAGTTACAGGGCGTTATTTATTTTTTTAAGTCTGTTTTTTTAAATATCTTAAATACGAAGCCAGATATGAAAAATATACTACACTAAAAAGTTGTAGTTTTAGTTGCTTTATGAGAAAAATATAAAAACTACATAAAAAGGCAGTGGCGTACCTTTTTCTCTCAATACTATTATTGGCTGTTGTGGCCACTGTACGTGTAAGCAATTAAAAATATAACTTTTAGGTTTGTATCTGGCTTCTCATTTAAAATACTTAAAAAAAAGCCTTTTAAAAAATAATTAACGCTCTGTATCTTAGAAACGAAGTAACCCCGGACACATGTTTATAAAAACTTTTCTTCAGAAAATATCATAAGAAATCACCCTTTAAAGTTTGGTACCGTAGTCAGGAAATAACCTTTATTTTAATTTGGAAACAAATCATTTTTAAACCACCTTGTACATCCAACCTTCAAATCTTATTGTGGAAATATATTTTCTCATTAATCAGGACTTTTTATGAAGAGGCAGTTTTTTCGTAAAGTTAATAATTAAAAAGTTTCCCATTTGGTAAGAACTTCCGAAGACACGCTGTATATCCGTATATTACAGAAGATGTGGCTACCCCTTAATTTTGTTTGTTATTTTTAATATAATCTTATATGAGTTTAACACTATATTACATGCATATATTGGCATTTTTTGGCATAAAAACCCCAAAACCACTTAAACGGAAAGTACCATCAACATCAAATCAGCTGTTGGTACCCTAAACTAAAGATTTAGCACTACTTTTAATAACGGTAGATACTGCAATTTTTCCTGCTAAGAATATTTAATCAGCCGTGTAAGCATAGCTTAAGATATTTTAAACAAATAGTCATACATGATTACTAAGAAAAAAGACTTGCATTCTTAAGTAAAAGCAGGTTTCTCCAGTAAATAACTACAACCATACATTAGTGTTAGTTTCAAACATACAAATGTAACTTAAACAAATTAAGATTTATTATCAGCAACACCATTTTAGGCAGCAACTCTCAGTCTATCCCGAAGGCGAATATATTTTACACATAATTACAATGGCGGATGTTTGTCTGCATTAGCATTACAATTACTAAAATCCTTAAAGCGTGTAATAAATACACAAAACGCTGTGAGTGCTATACCCAATTGTAATTGTTGTAAAATATTGCATTTCTCTAATACACAATTGAAACTGGCCCTGAAATTGCATGCAACGTAACCAGAAACAACTCCTATTTGCTAAATATAATTAGATATTAGTCGTGTCTAAACATTTAACAATGTGAGAATTTTTCACTCATGTGCTATGTGGGTCAGTAGGATTGTTTATCGCCTAGTTACCTGGTTATTACCTATTACCAATAGAATAGCTAATATTTTATTTTTATCTTGAACAGAATACGAGGAAAATAGTCTTTGGTCCGGTACTAAAATTCACTTTATGATAATAACACTTTTAAAACCTTTTAGGGGAATTCCTTTTGACGAGTCTACCACCAATATTCATACCGCTATATATGAAAGCGGTGCGTGAACCCATCCTGTTAATGTCAAATGTTTCGGGTGTCGGACGGGAAAAACGCGTCACTTTCTTTGTCGGACAAGTTTGCCACAATGTTTTGCATGCAATTTTTAAACATTGTGCCAAAAATCCTAACGATTACAGTTAGGAAACCCGCCCAATCCGATACCCAAAACATCTAAATGGGCCTTATGGTTTCGTGACTGTGACACACGATTTTCAACACAATATTTAAAAATTGCATGTAAAACAATGTAGTAAACTTGTCCGACAAAAAAGTCACGCGTTTGCTTGGTGGGATCGTGGATGGTGGTGTGTATCTCCACGTATCGGTAAGTCCTGTAATTTTTTTTTTTGAGTAAATCCAATGTACTAAAAGCGTTAAATAAAAAGTATAACAATTCAATCAATTAGTTGCTGTCCTCGTGCGCTCGTATCATTCTTGTGTTGCAACATTGCCAAATGTTTGGAAAAAATTAATTATTTACGACTCAGTTTTCTCGAAAACGATCAATTTTCGTACATAATGTTTTATAAACTTTTTCCTTAAAATAATGCAAGGAATCACCTCTTAAAGTTACGAACACTATTTCCCTAACACCGTCTATATTCATCTGAAATCAATCGTGAAAACCATGACGTCACTGCACCTATTGTTATAAATGCATTCGGTATCTAGGTTAGATTAGAAGACTCTCACTAAATGTATCGCAAGGCCTCCTACGCTCTAGAATCGCAACCTTCAAGTTGTGCAATGCAATTACGTAAAAATGTTAAGAGAACGTTGTAATAACGCCAACACTTGTGGACTGTTTCGTTATCCGAGAAGCTATAAAGAAACTTTATGCTTTATATGCAGGCGCCATTTGAAAACAAAATGATATTTTTGTGTTTAAAGTATGTCATGCGACAACCTTAACAATATTTTAAATGTAAAGACTCTAAAACTTTTTGTGTAATTGTTATGGGGATCAGAAAATAAAGGTCAAGTTTTTTTTGGCATTTCTCATTTCTCGGCATGGTCAAATTCCTATCTAATTAAAGAATAAATAGAAATACAAACTGACCATGCAAAAAGAATGGTTTCTATTTATTTACGCGGAAACCGTGCATCAAAGAAAAAAGTCAAGAGATCAAATTTGTTCTAAACTAAAGGAGGATTTAGAAAATAATTTTTATTTAAAAAAATGTTGTGGTGTACCATATTACCTTAAAAATATTTTTGCTAAACCCCTTATGGAGCCTGAAAATATTAAATCGCGCCAACCCTAACTTAGCTTAGGATTTTAAAAAGCCAATCCTATGCCATTGGATTTCTAATAAAAAATGTACGTGATTGATAAGGCTAGAAAAACACTTTGGTGAAAAAAAAATTTGAACTTTGCGAAAAAATTGATTTTTTGGATTAACCCCCTCGAAAAAAACAAAGTTAGGCTAGAATTCCCGGAGCGCCTATTTTGCACGAAAAAAATTTGGAAGAGAAAAAAAAGGTCATTCCTCCTTTTCGCGCCTATTTCCTATTTTATTTATATGAAAAAACCCTATTCATATAAAAATTAGTTCTACTCCCCACCCGACCAAAACTTTTTTTTTTAAACTCCCCTGTCTGGCGCCTATTACTCCCCTATCTGGCGCCTATTTTTTTCATGGGGCCCTAGGCTGTAGCTTAGTCAGCGTAATGGATAATACGGCACTGGGTATGGGTACCATGTTCCAGTTTTGAGATATAGTTATTTGAAAATATTATCTACGCCAGTGTCTGTACATTGAAAATTAAGGTCATGATTTGGGATTTTCCTTTTACATGCGTTATTATACGTAAAAACAAACACGTTATGAAAGATCGCGCCACTTACGCAATGTCATCAAGAATTAAATTCATAAGACGAAAACAGAACCGAATTAATGTCAGCACTAAATTTAATCTGGGTGTCACAGTAAGAGAAAAACAGAATTTCAGAACAACACTTTAATAAACCAATTAATGAATCATCTTGTCCGGTTAATTTTGGACTGTGTGTTTAAGCAACTGCATCGATTGACCTACTTTTTTGTTCCAAGTGGGTCGGCCGAAAATTCTTGAGCAAATGCAGTTATAAATGGTATAATAACACTGTTAGTGGCACTAAAAAGTGTTTGTTCTTGTGATGAGAAAATCCGTGTATTTTTATACTAAAGTAAAAACTTAATAGTACGAGAGGTAGCAACGTCGGGAAAACAAGAATTTAAGGTTGGCTGATTTTTGATATGTTGGTCTTCCTCCTCTTTTGTGTAGATCCTCGGCTGTCTAGCTGGTAATAGTGGTTGCGTTGTCGCCCAGCTATCAGCTTGACATTTAGAGCTGTCACTGATAGATATGTCAAAAAATGCAGACCTTGGTAATATATTATCTTTCAAAATTTCATCAACATATACCGAACGATTCAGAAGGTAGAAGAAGGACGACTGTATATTGTGAACACCTAGTATAAAAAAGGTATACATTTTGGGAATTTTAAAAATATACATTTTTGGGAAATTTAAATTTTAACTGGGTTACTTAACATTGGGAAATTTGCTACATAAAAATATACGTGAGGTGTCAAGGTCTTAAAAGTATAAATTAAACAATTTTCTAGGTTACTCTTATAATAATAAAATAAAAACATTAAACAAACTGGGTAGCGTAGAAATGCAAAACAAACACTGGAAAATTTGATATTTAAAGAAGAGAGAAAGAAATTAAAAGGGATTTTTATCAGATAAGAAGTAGTTAGTGAAGTCAAGTACAAAGTTAAAGTTTTAGTTAAGCCCCGTACGGGCTACCTCGAGTGTACGTACGTACGTACTAAATTTAGTTAATTAAATAAGTTAAGTTGGTTTTTAAAAAATGCAAAGTTAGCTTTGATGGTCCACCGGTCTCATGGTCTCAAGAAGATAGTTCCATATGGTACATTTGCCCCAAGTGACGTAAAGTAGATCCTGTATGTATCCAAATTATACGTCACAATATTTATCAATGACAAAAGCGTCTGGCAATAAAAAAGATATGTTTGGTAAAACTATGTAAGGGCTAGAAATTCAAAATAAGGTTTCTTGAAATGTATTAAAAACCTTGGATTATTATCTATACAGGTAGGATGCAAATTATTAAACGCAACCACTACCGCCAGCCAGACAGCACAGGGTCTATCCAGAAGAGGAAGAAGAAAAACATATTAAAAAATCAGCTGACCTAAAACTCTTTTTCAAAAATGTTGCTACCTCATATATAAATATATATAAATTTTTGTGGTCATTACAGATAAGTTTACTGAATGATATTATCTATTATTTACCATTAAATATTAAGTTCATAATTAACTAGTTTCACCTTCAACTTATATTAATTGCTCTTCTCTCCAAAATAAATTAATAGACCCAGAGATGTGACTTAACGTGTTTCTATTTATTTTTACTTCCGTAAACATGAATCCATGGTTAGAGTTTTACTTTACCATCAGGTTAGAGAATTTTTCTAACCAAAAAAACCTTCGGAAATATGTCCATCCAAATAAGGAACTGTTAATGTACCGCTATTTTGTAGTAAGTGAAGGTGAAGAACTTTAAAATGGTGTGACACAAGACCCCCTTTTTCTTTAATTTGTTTTTAATATGGAGCCCCGCAGCCATCTTAATTTTTTTTTTTGTCAATAATACTCTAAAATCTAGTCTTTACGCTTTACGATAATTTTATTTTCTAAAGTTTTAATTGACCCGTTAAAAAAATAAAAGAGGGCACATTAAAGAAATGCACTGTATATCAATTTGCTCATAATGTTTTATAATAAATAAAGAAAAGAAGATAGACGAAGAAAAAAATTAAGATATCTATTTCACAAAAATTACAATAAGCCCATCTACTTTCTACGTGCAAACCTTCAGTTACTTTGCGCCAGATTTGACCACTTGTATCGGATTCGTGTGACGTCAAACCAGCAGTTCTTCCGTTTTGCCGTGGTTTTCCTTGCGTGTTTTAAATTCAGTCACGGTTTCGTGTAACGGCAACTTTTGAAGATGTGCTAATTGTATTTATTCGTTGCTTAATAACGTTGTACACCTCCGTTTGTCATACAAATATTTAACAACATAACAATGTATTGTTTGTGCCAAATATTATGATATGCAGGTGTTAATATCTGCGTTTTCGTTGATGTACCACGCCCACATAAAACTAGCGCAATATTTTTTTTACGACAAGTTCCTAAAAATAGCTTAACACCCAAATTTACTAATATTTATCCATGTATGTTACTCATTTGTTTATTTTTTTTTTAAACACATTTTTTTTTTTGGAAATTTATTGTATTTTATTAATTAGATGTTTTAGTCCAAATAATTAAGTTCTATATTTTACAAAGCTTCATTTATAAATATTAATAAACAGTCTGTTTTCACTATTTAAATATGTGTTAATATATGTTGACCATAATATGTCCTTCATTATAAAATAAATAACTAAATCAATTAAAACTGGAAAATGTTAGGCGTTACATTTTGGGTGTGTAAAAAAATAAAAATATTTAATAAATTATTGTTGGAGTGGGAGTAAACTATACAGGGCGTTCGCTAATTAATGGTACACAGAAAAAATGATAATAAGGGAGATACAGCGTGTCGAAATTGAATATTTTAATAAAACTCTGTATCAAGGGTTTTCCTTACATGGGCTATTGTAATTTAATAATAATTTTAATGTGTAAACAAAGGGCGCGGGCTACAATACTTTAAATTTCTTTAACACGTTTCTACTTTTTTATGCTAGTCTGTATGTACCATCTAAGTAAACCAGTAAACTCTCCTAAGTATGATTTTTAGACAAAAAATGAATACTGCGAAGAATGGCTCTGAGCAACCGTTTTCAAGATATTTGCATCTAAGTGGTTTAGTACAACCACAAATATATGAAAAAATACATTAAATAATTCGTTTATAAGGGGGCAGTTGTGGTTATGGCTAATACGCTGCTTTTAAAGGCATTTAAACAACTTAAACGCGATTATCTAGAAAATGGTTGCTTGGAGTAATTCTATTATTCCTTTAAAGTTTACCTTTATTGTGTAGAAAGCATAGGACAATTTACTGGTATGTTTCGATAGTACATACAGAGTAGCATAAAAAAGTTGTGATGTTTTAAGGAAATTTAAACTAGTGTGGCTAGCACCCTCTAGTTTACACATAAAAAATTATATCAGATCTGCTCACATGGGTAGCTGGGAGGGTGGTGCATTTGCACCACCCCGGCTTTTGAAAATTTATGAAAAGTAGTAAGTTTTGTCAAAAAAGTATTGATTTCAAGCATTTTCAGATTTTTGCACCCTCCCCCTTTTTTGCACTTCAAAATATTTCTCCACTGAAATCAAATTTGATAAAAGGATATACAGAAGATAGAGGGTGATTGGTGGAAGAGGACCTTTTTTTGCTATACAAAATTTTCAAAATAAAGTAAAAAAGTTTTAATTGTCAACTTTTAGATAAAGGTATGTTTGGTTTAATCTTAATATTTTGGCATAGGGCATCTTTGTTTTTGTGTACTATTCATAAAAAGAAACATTTGTTTTTATGAAAAATATCGTTTTAAACGGTTTGTTTAGTAAAGATTTTATTAAAATTTCTGCAATTTTTGGGTGTTTAGATAATTATGTCTTTGTGGATTTTTGAACACCTTCTTTAATTTATGCTTAATGTAACAAAATATTATTATGAAACGAATACGTTGCTTAATAACGTAAGCTTTTAGAGAAAAAAAATGCTAAATAGATTTGACTTTGCTTAAATATTTATTATAAATTTTTTAGAAAATTTAAAAGTAAGAAAAGTTTAAGGATAACGTACACAAACTGGTTTTTCGTTCCGGGATAGAACAGCTAAAGTAGGTCATTGTCGGTGAAAATTCTAAATTGGGCTAGAAGGGAACGAAAGGGAACGAGTAGGCGTATCTGGGTCAGCTAAATTTTCGTCAAGCTACCGAACATTCAGCATTTTGTTCATGATAGCTAGATTTGAAAAGCGGCGAACTGAAATGGATAAAGTCCTATTTTTAGTTTCATCATTGTAGCAAAATAAACTAATATGCAAAAGTAAAAGTTGTTGCAGTTAATAATGGGATATTAAATTATATTATAACGACATTAAATAATAAAATTATTCTTTCTTTAAAAAATGTTTTTAGGTAGTTTTTAAATTATTGTTTCTAAGAAATAAAGGGTTTCATGCATTTGAAGGAGGCGTTAAGAAATGTGAATTATTGGTTTTTATATTATGATAAATAATAAAGAAATATCTGGTTTTAAATTAATAGGTATTTTTACGTTTAAGATCTATAAAACTTTTAAAAATACTTAATTACATAAAAACCACATCTGTTTGGTTAAATTTTATATTAAAGGAAAGATATCGTATTGTAATGATGACACACATTGACTATTAATAAAATTAGTTTTATGATATTTAGTTAACCAGTATTGTCCTTGAGTGGCGTTTAATAGATTCAAACTTTATTATTTTGCGATGTAAATAATTAAAGACAAACCTCCAACAGTGCGTATTTAATAAGACACGTGTGTAAATAAACATTGTTTAAATTGTTTAAACAATCGTACATAGATAATTTTATTATTTTTATTTTTTTATTTTTTCTTTTTGTAAAATAGGCCGGTTATATAAGGTGTTTTTGAACTGTGACACTAAACTGCTATGACAGTGGTGTTTTTATGAATTTTAAAGGGAACTTTTTATTGGTGATAAAATATTTAGGGTATTCCATTAAAGAAAAAAACTTTGAGTTATAACTTTAAAATAAAAGTTAATGAAAAAAATATAGGTACGCTACTGAATTCTACGTAAAAATCCCTAAAACATTTCCATTACCATTTTTCTTCTATCTCTAATATCAAGCGATTTACAAGTGCCTGGTAAAACTGACAAAATTTGAAAAACACCCTGTTTCTCCACAACAAATCAAGTTAGCCATGATTTACTTTTGCCATTGAATTATTTATTTCAAAAATTAAAATAGAGATTGCGCAAAGAGTTGTTTTATCTCTTTTAGTTTTCGCTATACCAAAGAATATTATAGCTAACGCAATAAAAGTCAAGTTCAAATGGCAGAATAACAAACGATTTATCACCACGCTCTTATATGGACACCTTCGGAGTCTGTATAAGCGGGCTTAATAATCATATTCTTTGATATTCTTTGTCTATACCATGCAAGGTAAACGAAAATGCCCCACCCTGTACACAGTACCGGGTGTCAAGCCGAATTGAATTTACATCTCCCTTAAATTTTTTATTTTTTATAGTACAAAATAAATAGTTTCATTAAATAGTTTGTTGGGTAAGTTCTGTTGTTTCTGAATCAATATTTAGATTTTTAATATCCTAAAAATACAGGGTAGGACAAAAGAATGATTTTTATAAATGGAACACCCTGTATATCATATCACTAATAAAAAGATATTTTAAAGACCTTTAAGAAAATACTACATTTATTATATCTAACTTCATGACTTTGGGAAATATGGTCAGCCAAATCTAAAGAATAGGTGTAAATTTTAATTATGTAGGTATTTTCAAAATCATTAAAGATAGACCAACAAATATGCTATTTTTGTAACGCTTTTTAAATTATCTTTTAAATGGCTATTCAATATACAGGGTGTCCCATTAAAAAAAACATACTACAATCCCAACAAAATGGTGTTATTATTTCTTTCATACGTTAAAAAATAAAAAAGTTTGATGTAAGTTTATTATATTTCAATTGCGGGAATTATGTTCTAAAATTGCATGGCCATATTTTGAATACTAATTGAGATATTTATATGAATGTGGTATTTTTTTAAATGTTTTTGATAGATCTTTTCAATGGTAAAATAATATATAGGATATTTTATTTTTAAAAAATCATCCTTTTGTCGTAACCTGTATATTTAAGAGATAACAAAAATCTGATTACTAATTTGAAAACTACGGAATTAACTCAACAAACTGATATTGTGAATACCTAGTAGAAAAAAAGTATACATTTTGGGAATTTTAAAAATATACATTTTTGGAAAATTTAAATTTTAATTAGTTTACTTAACATTGGGAAATTTTCTACATAAAAATATACGTGAGGTGTCAAGGTCTTAAAAGAATAAATTAAACAAGTTTCTAGGTTACTTTTATAATAATAAAATAAAAACATTAAACAAACTGGGTAGCGTAGAAATGCAAAACAAACACTGGAAAATTTGATATTTAAAGAAGAGAGAAAGAAATTAAAAGGGATTTTATCAGATAAGAAGTAGTTAGTAAAGTCAAGCATAAAGTTAAAGTTTTAATTCAGCCCCGTACGGGCTGCCCCGAGTGGGGGTATGCCAGTACCAAATTAAGTTAGTTCAATAAGTTAAGTTGGTTTTTAATGCAAAGTTAGTTTTGATGGTCCACCGGTCTCATGGTCCCAAAAAGATAGTTCCATATGGTACATTTGCCCAGTGACGTAAAGTGACCCTATATGTATTACAAAATTATACGTCACAATATTTAAAATTATTTTGTACGATAAGAAACAAAAAATTTAAGGGGGTGTAAATTTATACCTTGACACTTGGTACATACACCACAACAATACCTAAATTCCTCTCCTTTCATGCACATTTTAAAGTCATTAGGCAAACATGCGATTAAAATCGCAAAAACAACCGTAAATACTCAAATGCGTCAGTTCTCCATTCAATGCAGAACAGGAAAGGGTTGGGTCAAGGGATTGGTTGACGTAATGTTATTTCGCTTTCTACCTTGAATGTTGGGACAGGGACATGACAGGCTAATTAATCAAATTCTTTTACTGGCTGTTGATATTGTTTAGAGAATTGGGCAAGGTTTTAACCAAAAAATATTCATGAAAAATGAAATAATGAAATATAACATATGAATGCGGTAGACGGAAGGTAAAAGTGTTTATTTATAAAAACGCACCATTTAAATATTTTTTCTACGACTGTAAGATTATACATACATACATGGACCAAAAAATCTACTTTTTTTGAAAAATAAATCGAAAATGTTGTTTAAGACAGGGGTCACCAACTGGCAGACCGGATGAGTCCGGTGAGACGAGTGATGGCGAGCGGTGGCGAGTGCGGGGAGAGTACGGACCATCGCCGACCGCTTCCGGCCCGGGGTTTTTTCTTTCCGGACCGCGACGGTCATGTTATTTAAAAAAAAGGATCCCTAATGAAAATAGTTGGTGACCCCTGGTTTAAAAATACAAAAAGAAAAGAAGGTAAATGTTTTAGCTCTTAATATATAATTATTTACAGGTCTATTTCCTTTAATTTATATTATTTGTACCCATATTTTCGCGTCAAACCTGCCTAACTATATTTAGAATGTGCAATTTTAAAAAGTTTTTCCCTAATTGACTGTTTTAGAGCCATTTTTAATATTGCATCTAGGTGGCCATGATTGGGCTCAAATTAATCTAAGGACCCCAGGTTATGTAAGAAATTGACAATTGTCAAGTTTTAGTAAGTAGCATGAAAGATGGTAATAAAACAATTTGAATAAACGACATTTTTTGTCTAACTAGTATTTTTTAAATGGCATCCCCCTTTAGATAAGCACTTAAATATATACCTATTTACTTGCGATCAGATAAAAAAGTACATAAATTAAGGATCGCCGGGATTCGCTAAAAAAGTCTCTTTTTTTTCATCGTTTTGCTATTCTTGTAGAATAATTAGGCAATCCTATTTTGTTTAATAAAAACTATAATAAACAACTTTGCACATGGGTTTACATTCAAGACACCCTTATTTTGGTCAAAAATGTTTCTTTTTTATTTATATGCTTAAATAATTATAAAAAAAGTGCAGCTTTCTTAAAATTTTGATTTATTTATTGGATTTTTCTCAAATTTTGGGGTAACGCGGAACAAAAATCTTTAACTAAAAGATTATTGAAATAATGTTAATTTTCTTTTTACCTTGAATGTCAAGATCGGTATATGACAGAGTAATTAATCGATATATTAAAAAAGTTGTTGGTATTGATTAAAGAATAGTGCAAGGTTTTTAATGAAAAAAGGTGATTGATTTATAAAAAGTCTTGGGGCTGCTTTTATATGATGTCAATAAATGTTGGGTTCAAAAGTAAATTAAAATATTTCTGGATAAATGAAAAATAATTTTAGTTTTAAAGTACATTTTTTACTTAAAAAAAATAAAACATATTGCTTACCTACTGGCCAGACATTATACAAGGTGGTTGTAAAAGAACTACAATAAAGCATACCTGAAAAAAAAAAGAAATAAATTAGAAAAATATGTTACAAAAGACACAAAGTTTATTTTTGTATGTCAGCACACTAAAGAGATTTAAAGAAAACAAATTTGGGATTTTATTTATTAACATTTTAATACTAAATTCTATAATATTCGCTTCTTATTAGAAAAAATATGCAAATTTTTATTTTGTAATAATGTAAAGTTATGAACATGTTTTTTTACATTTGGAGAAATGATAAAATAAATGTAAAATCCCTCGTCAGACATAAACAATTTTTTACATTTTGTTTTATTTAATAAGTAATACAATTAATTTAAAGTTTGTAAGAAAAAAATATTTGAAAAAAGTTATTATTTTACGGTAAGGCATTATCTTGAATTGTAATCGATTAAAATGATATTTCATTTTCAATTATTTTCTATAAAACTGCAAATATCAGCCAAACTAGGCCGTCTTACCTAATTTACCGATTTTTGAAATAAGTGAAAGCCAAAAGAAGCGTGTTAAATTGGTATATGATTTTAGAAATAGAATTATAAAGTTAAATTAATGCGTTACAAAATTCGTGCCTGCATAAGATGAAAAAAAGTGTCTGCATTAACACATTCATTGTCTGCTCGTATTAAATTGCACGTTTTGTACATTTTCTTGATGTAATGCTTTAATTTTTTATTTATTATTTAATAGATAAATGCATTTATTTGTTAGAAAATATAATACACTCATATAAAACTAAATTAGCTAACAAACTTTAATAGTTTTTAATACGTTACGTAAATTATACAGGGTAATTTCTATAAGTATATAAATATAGTATAGTTCCTCCACTTACAGTTTCCCAACAGAGAAACTCGTGGTTCCGCGCGTATGCATCCCTATACGGTCCAACTGGACAGGCCCCGAACTTCCCACTTTGTTCGTTCTTTTATCCCTAGAGTTTCTAGGTTGTGGAACCTGCTGCCCGCGGAGGTCTTTCCTTCCCCCCAAATCTTCAAGTATTTAAGTCCCGTGTCAACAAACTCCCTCTTACCTCGCTTAAGACACCCACGGTACGTTAGTATTTAGGCTTTTAGCCTTCGTGGTTTGTCCAAAGATAAAAAAATAGAACGTTTAAATAAGAATAGAATTAAAGAGATATAAAATATTAAAAATTTACAGCCAAAATCTAAAAAAATTACAATCCCTGGACCATTTTTGTAAGTCATTACTAACAAGCTAATTTTTAGCTTCATTTTGACGAGACGCCCAACTTTTTTCCTTACAACAATTTCCTTTGGTGATAGCTTACTGTAGATTTGACAAATATTAAAAATTTATAACAAACAGGTATTTTCTATATTGATTTTTAAGATAATTATCTAAATAAACCGAAAATATATTTGTCCTACAAAATATAGGGTTTCATCAAAGATTCCCCTACCACCAACATGTTCGGTAACGATGTCGTGAAAAATAACTACTAACCAGCTAACGTTTTTTTGTTGATTAAATAATATTTATATAATTTAACACAGACATTGTCCTACAAATTGTGAGGTACATCATCCTGGTTTTATAATATTTATCAAATCAACATATTTAATCTCTGCTACTCTGCTACCCCTGTATGCTACCACCAACAAATATTGTTGTAAGGAAAAAAGATTGTCGTCTCGTCAAAATGAAGCTACCTACGAAAAATTAGCTTGTTAGTAATATCTTGGGAAAATGGTCGAAGGATCCCTAGCTATAAACAATATTATAGAAGGGCAGAATACTATTTCTTTAATTTTTGTAAAAAAGAGTTTAGCGTCATCATACTTAGCCTAAATAACAAAAAAATTATTTAGAGTATATTTACAACATTTTTTTTAAATTTAACTGTAATAAAAAAATCTGTTATATTTAAAAAGGTTCTATTCTTAGAGAATTATCTTTGTCTGAAGCAACGACTAAAGGCGTTTTTGTGCTAATACGGTTTAAACCATTTTAAAAACAATTGAATATTATCTCTATCTAACACTCATATTTCTATTGTCATTTCAAATGCGTTTTAAACCACTCTCATAAATACGGTTAACACAAAAAGTACCTTAAGCTTTTCAAAAAAAGCTTTTCTGTTTCGCTTTCCTTCGTTCCAAAATGGTTGATGCATTACTCGTGCAGCAATGGCATGCAACGTTGCCATATTTCTCAAATTTCATTAACAGTCTAGTATTTCCTTTGTTACGGACCTTATGTTCTCCCTAACTTGATAATATTTATCCATGTTTGGTATTGCTTTTGTGGAAATTTAAGCAAATTTTTCAATAATTTTTATAAAGGGTGTTATTTTAATGATAAAGGTGGGAATAGACTTCTTAGGTGGATTTATAAGGTGTGTATTGGTCTTAGTTTAATTAAGAAATAAAAGAAGACTTGTTTACCAAAACTAACCATTCGTAAGTCTGTATTAGTCTTGGGTTTAATTAAGGAATTAAAAAAAAGGCTTGCTTACAAGAACTAGTTATTCGTAATTCGCTAAAACTGTTTTAATTATCCTGTCGGGCGCCATACCGTAGTACCGTAAGGTAGGTATACAAGTTATTAATAAAAGGGTAAATCTTATCAAAAACCTTCTATGGCCTGTACATATCTGGTCGAAAATGCACATGTCCTTATCTAACCCTTTTTCTTGGGCAGGTAGACGAAGGGATTCTGGTCGAAAATACGCCCGCCGTATTTGTTATTTAATATAAATATTATAATGCCGTCGGAACAAACAGGGTAGTATCAACAATTTTTTTTCTAGGCAACGTAAAACGATTTTTGTGATTTCTTCAAAAAGATGAGAAATATGTTTAGCACATTTGCTCTACAAAGTATTTACAAAAATATTTCACTAAAGTTTAAAAGAAATCGAAAATACTATTTCTTATAAAGGTATCCTCAAATTAGAACTGCAGATACGCCATTCTTTATTGCAACAACAATAGGTTTGTTCCAGCAGAATGTTGGAAACATGTTGGCAACAATCGTAAAACGCAGAAATTGTTACGAACATTAGTCAGAAATGTTGGCAACAGTTTTCTGCTGGAACGAAAAATAAACAAGGCGTGCATACTACCTTATACGTCAATACAAGAAAGGTTATGTTAACAATTTGTCAGTAATGTTTGAAGAAAGTTTGCAAACTTTTCAAACAGTTTCCAACATGTTTCCTACATCTTAAAACTACTGCTGGAATAACAAACAATTGTATACTGTTACAAACATGGCACTGCTGGAACGACAAATTTGACGTGCGCAGAATCCGAACGGTTGCAAACATTTCTAACAGCCTGCTGGAACAAACCTAATATTGCCCTCGAGTATTACATATTTTCTACAGGTTTCAGCAAGTTCATGGTAATTTTTAAAGTATATATCTTCTATTGTTTTTACGCCCTAAAAATAATTAAAATCACGTTTTTCGGTGTTATTGATCACGCTTCACCTCTAAACCTTCAAACAAAGCCATACCCCAAAACTGTTGCCTTGAAAAGAGGAAAACTAGCGGTAAAAACTTAGCAACGTCGCAAGCATTGGGCACGTGTTGCCCAAATAACTAGGTCACAGGTCGATACTGAATCGGGTCGCACGCGTGCTTTTCCCGGCCTGCAGGGTTTCTAGGGCAACTCCACGCTTGGCCCATTTTATAGCATTGCATTTGCTTTTCGCATAAGCATTTGCTCTATCTGCGCATAATCGAGGGTTAAATTTCAGCTGATAAAAACTCCCGCTCGCTCTTTAACTTGGTAGGTAATATAGTCTCATCCAGGAGTTAATTTTTGCCAGATACAAAAGGAGAAGCTTAAATCATTATATGTCTTCTATTATTAACAAAAATAAATAAATGATATATTTTGTTAATTATTAAAAAAATGAACTTACATATTTTTTGCTAAACGTTTTTAAATTTTAATTTGTTTTATGAAATTATTTGGTTTAGTAATGTTTTAGCAATGTAAACAATTTGCAAGGACATTTTAAAAGGTATACAGGATGTAATTTAATTGATGGCTTAAAATACAGGATATGATTTTTTAGCCGATTTAAAGAAAAAAAAGTTCATATTAACATATGTCCTAAACCTTTTAAGTTTTAAGCTACAGGGTGTTAAAAATTTAAGAAAAAAACCGTATTTGTATCATAACTTTAAAACTGCTCGAGATATTTTAATAAAATTTGGCACGCACCTGCTAAGCACCAATGAGATTTTTTTAATTGTAATAGATTTTTAAATATTTCTGTCAGCGGCATCCGTATGGCATGAAAACTAAAGATTTTAAAAAGAAACATATGGGGCGCCATTGCTTTTTCCAAAAATAAAATTATTTTTTAAAATCCTCATTTACTACGTTAGCAGGTCAAATATTATTGGGTACGCATATTATGCTACAATGTATGTATATTTTTATTCTAAAACAGGTTTCTTCCGTAATAACAAGTACTTAACAATATTTTAAAAATATCTTAACCTAGTTGGAAAATGATTTAGTCATTATTTAGGCCATTCACTTAATTGTTCTAATGATCTTTGTCCATTTAAAACTAGATTTTCTATCTTAATTACCACATTTAATACTATTCCGGTTTTTTACGTACTTTAGTGTTAACAAACCGATTGGGAAATAACTTTAATATATTATATGTATTAATAATCCAGTACAATCTATAATCGTGTTATTTTCACTTGACGTAAGCAGAAACAAATGAATTCCATTATTTGTACTTTGTAACTAAATTGGTTATACATTTTTTGAACCAATGAGATACATTTGGGTTCAGTTGTTTTTGATTTTGTCATTAACAAAAAGAAATGGTCTAACTAAATACACCTTGGTTTGGACAACTGTTTAATGTTCTGATCGACACGTGTTAATAAATAAATGGTGTATTTTTGGGATTACACAAATGTATTTGATTCAGAGATGAAATTACCCAGATTTTTTTATTTACCAGGTTTAAAAATCAAAATTCATTTTTAACGTTAATTTTTGTCTAAAGAAACGATATTGAAATTCTAATTCCAAAACCTAATGCCAAATTAATAAAAAGTATTCAATAAACACGTTAAAGCAAGTAACTTTTTATTTAAAATATCATATATATATATATATGAAGGAGGGTAGTCGTGTAAATTTAGTGGGGATGCGGTCCGCATCCCAACTAAATTTAGGATAATTTTTATATACAGGGTGTTCATTTGAAAACTTTCCACTTAAGTTATCTTCCAAACGAGACAGATTTGAGAAAATCGCCGAAACACGTCAAGATATTTATTGAGGGGAAACGTTTTTACAAAAATTGGACGGCGCCGCTTTAACCCCTTAACCACCAGGGCCACCACCCAAAATTCTTAAATGAGAGGCAGAGTCGAGTGATACATCATTTTAAAGCTCCTGACGAGTACTTTATAACCCTAGAATATGAAGTCAATATCTTCACCTATTACAAAATGGCGGTACTTTAAAATTACCTAAATACCTGATTTGGATGGCCATATTCCGAAACTAATAAAGTTAGATGTACCTAATGTGGTGTTTTCTTAAAGCTCTTTAAAGGTCTTTTAATGGTGATACTGGTAGTAATATACAGGGTAGAAGAAAAAGTACATATTTTTTTATTTAAGAACCCTGTATATTATTTTACTATTAAAAGATCTTTAAATGAGCTTTAAAAAATACCACATTAAGTACATCTAACTTTATTAGTTTCGGAAATATGACCATCCAAATCAGGTATTTGGGTAATTTTTAAAGTACCGCCATTTTGTAATAGGTGAAGATATTGACTTCATATTTTAGGGTTATAAAGTACTCGTTAGGAGCTTTAAAATGATGTATCACTCGACCCGCCTTCTAATTTAAGAATTTTGGGGTGGTGGCCCTGGTGGTTAAGGGGTTAAAGGAGCGCGGTCCAATTTTTTGTAAAAACGGTCCCCCTCAATAAATATCTTGACGTGTTTCGGCGATTTTCTCAAATCTGTCTCGTTTCGAAGATAACTTGAGTGGAAAGTTTTCAAATGAACACCCTGTATATATATGTATATATATATATATATATATATATATATAGGGTGTCCCGTAATAAATTGGACATAGGTTAGTGTAGGATCCTGACATGAAAATAAAGAGTTTAAGCTCAATATCGCTTAGCAAAATGTTATTGGTTTTCGTTCTACAGGGTGTTAAAACTAATTTTTATTAAATATTTAGTGAAATATCTCGGAATCCAGTGGACAGATTAAAGTAAAATTTGGTGTACTTTTACTATTTAGGATGACGAACACGAATATGATATCTATTTTGCCATTACCACCAGATGGCGCCACATACAATAACATTGATTGATTAATATATATATATATATATATATATATATATATATATATATATATATATATATATATATATATATATATATATTTATTATCGATCGCAGATAAGCCGGTCGCTGTTGGGCCGACACCAGTGAGACATCCTCTATTTGTATCTGTCGTATAATTTCTACAGTGCAAATATTTATTCTACTTCCCAATAAAACACTTTATTTTAACAACAAATTTTAGCCAACAATAAAAAAATCATAAAGAATATTTTATAGATATAGATACCAAATCAGTCTCTAAAGTTTTTAGAGTCGCTTTTACAATGTCGTGTCAACTTTAACCTAAGGGTTAAAGCAGAGATAGTTAAAGTCTTAGTTTAAAAATATGTCAATGACGCGTACTGTCCCTACTTGACACTGCAAATGTATTGATTTAATATGGTTTGTTTCTATGGTTGATATGACATTATATAAAATGGCTCTTAAAGATATTCCGAAAAGTAATACACAAAATGGCAATTTTAAAATTTCCAATTTAACACGACAAAAGCTTTAAATATGACCCTGTTCATAAAAAGTTGGATGACCCTGTATAGCTTTAAAATATACTACTGCATTAAATAACAGTTCTATCGTTCTGTTTATTTTAATACTGCGTAGCATAACTTTCGAAGTAGGTCATCTACGCACTGTGCGCAAGCAGCTAATTCACTTCATTCACCGTAAACTGATTTGTGTGGAGATCTAGCAGTGAATTTATAACGGAATTTATTTTAAGGAAATTTGTGCTATTATTTCAGGCAAGGTTAGGTACTATAATAAGTTTAAGTTTAATCAGGATTCATTAGTATTACAAATAAGGTTGATTTTTATAAATTAAAATTAAAACATTAAGAAATACAAACATGTATATTCCATTCCTTTAATGTAAAATAAAATTTAAATATTATTTTTGTTTGTATAAAGCATATGTATTAATGTACTGTAAGTTTTAAATAATAGAAAAAAATATATAAATTTTATTTAGGTACTTCGAAACAAATTTGTTTCCTTATTTTTTTATGTTATTTTTTCCAAAAAAATTGAAGAAGCATTTCTCTGCATGATAATGTGACTATTACGTGGTAATAAATAGAAGATACCCCATTGGTGATTTAGTTAACCTTTTATAAAAAGTTCTTTAAAGAACACAAGGACTCGTCCTTTCAAATCTTTACCTTAACTTTAAAAACGCATATTATAAAAGGGACTTCTAAACAGCATAAATACATCTTCTATTAGTTACCACTTCATAGCAACATGAGCATGCAGAAGAATAGGGTCCGCGCGTTTAGTAAAGAGGCCACCGACGTCATTATTTTTTGCGCAAAATCTCCTCTTATTCCCTGATCCCGTATCTAGAATATTATTTATTTTTTTAGATCAAATCTTTAAAATGCCTACTTCCTAGGTAACGATACGAAGCCCTGGAAAACGCGATTGAAAGAGAGTTACAGAAGATTTCGCGTAGATAATGATGACGTTGGTGTCCTCCTTACTAAATGCGCGGACTTTACCAAACATCAATACAAAATCTCTGGTGGTATCGTAAATATTATAAAAAAAGGATATATTTTTTAAAATTTCACTTTTCTGTATCTGAAGACATTTGAGCCACAGTCGGACGTGACAAATGTACAAAAATATTTGTAAATTTACAACTTACATCGTCGTTAATTTTACAAAATGATCTATGGTAAACAGTAAGTAAATATAGAAAAAATATTTTATAGACTATAAAGTTAAACCTGTAAAATAAGTTAATCAATTTTTTATTCAAAAGCAAAAATCCCAATCAGGTATTTAGGTTTTTTTTAGAATTTTTAAAGTACCGCCATTTTGTATTAGGTAAAGATATTGATATACTTATTAGGAGCTTGAAAATGATGTGTCACAAGGCTTCTCTTTCCATTTAATTTTTTTCCCAAGATGGCACCCAGCCGCCATCTTAAAATTTTTATCTGTCAATTTCACTCTAAAATATAGTATTTATGCATTTATTTCATATCCATATCATAGTTTTACATTATTAACTTAATTCGTTCAAAGAATAAAATATAGGGGAGACATTAGGGAAATGCACTGTATATTAGTTAAATAAATTAATAAATTACCAAAATATTTATTTCAAAGGTAGTTTAATTTTTTTTAATCACCTAATGATCTACACAATTAACGATCGTCAATCTAGTCTGAAAGACCCCATATAAAAGTCTAGTTAATATTATTTTTCAAATTTAGTGATCGTCATAAAAAGTCTTAATACACCTCTGATAATTCTAGTGCAATAAAAAGGTCAATTACAAATCTCTGTTAAAAATGAAAAATACTCAAGAAACCGTTAAGAAAACATCAAGTGGTATTTGCTCAACGTGCAGTGGGTATGACCAAGAGGAAAGCCGTGTTTGCCAGTCTTGACACGAACACAAATGTATTCTACTTAGTACAAATAATACCTACTCGTGGTGTCCGCAATGTTTAATCAACCATACAGTGCCGTTTCCTTCTTAAGCTTATACCTATGACCTCTTTGATTTTTCTGTGGGTTCAGGTGAAGTTTTACATTCAATAGATTTCTAAAATGCTTTTATTTGGGTCATTATAAAAATTAACGGTAACGGCTTACAGAATATAAAACAGTATTGGGTTTTTATTTATATTTTGCCACCTATTTTTAACTATAACCAAGAAGGATAGAAAAGAACGTCTTGTATAAAAATTTCATACTTTTTTATTTATTATCTTTTAAGCATAACAAAAGAAAGAAATGACCCATCAAAACTCAAGAACAATTAACAGGTACATTTTTTAAATGGAACACCCTATATATTATGTCACCATTAGAAAGGTTTTTTAAAAAGCTTTACAAGCTGCCACATTTGGTAGATCTATCTTTAATAGTTTAGGAAATATGATAATTTAAATCTGAATATGATTTCCATTGTATCTACAGTCTCAGCTTAGTGCCGTAAGTGGGTATAATGGAAATTATATGGGTCAATATCATCAACTTTTATTTCTCCAAACACAAAATCGCCTCATTCCTGGTGAAAAACAGAAAATATGTATGAATTTAAGTAATTTATAAGTCACTTTTTTATCATTTCCAATTAAAACAAATCCTAACTAATAATAATTGTTATTATTTCTTTAACATATGACTTTTTATTATTTCTAAAAGTGATTCAAAGCGACGTGTTTTATAAGTTTACTCTTGGTGCCCATACAAGAATAGTATCTATAACTTCATATTATAGATAGGTCCACATTTAATTCATTTTGAAAGCAACACCGCAAAGTACACAAAAAATGATAAACTAAACAAACCTTTTTGAATGCACATAGCCTCGGAAAAAAACATTGCTAAAACATATATCACGTACTTAAAAACATCCTCTTATTTCGCCCCTGTCCTACCATACCACGTGGCGTAGTACTAGAAACTCGTCGGGTTAAATATTTTTGCTGCAATAAATCATTGTTCACAAAAGGGTTTGTTTACTTTATTATTTTTTGTGTACTTGGCGGCATCGCTTTCAGAATGAATTAAATGTGGACCCATCTTTACTAAAAAACAATTCTATTTTGATAACTGTAATTTTAAAAATTTATTATATGGATATGTCACTTATTATTAAAATGAATATTTTGTGTTTTTTTTTAATTGTTCAGTTTGGCATTTTTAAAAATATATATTTGGTCCCAGAAAAAGTCAGTCGCACCGTCTGTCCGACTAATGGGAGGGTATAATCTACTTTTTCCTACGACCACTTGTGAAAATAGCAAATAGCACACTGATTTCATGCATAGAAAATGCGTTATATCACACTAGTGTTGCAAAGTACTTTACAGCACTAGTGTTGCAAAGTACTTTACAACACTCGTGTGATACATAATATGATGTCATTCTAAAAACTGCTATTGGTTTTGCAAGTGACATATTTATTGTAGTGACAGTAAAAAAACTTTTTATTTACCTTAAACGGTAGAACCCAAATTAGCGAAAATCATCTTATTTTATATTTATTAAAATTTACGAAAAAATAAAAACATAAACAAAAATAGACATAACCACAAAAAACAACTTTCACTGACTGGCACAGTGTTGTCAGGTAAGTAGATCAAATTAAAAATCTCCCTTCTACCTTTGAGCACGTACTTTATAGAGGCAGCCTTGCCGCTTGACCGTTCGACCTAAAGCGCTAGAGAAAAAAGCCTATAGATCAAATTCCTTCCTCTCTTTCTTCGTGTACTCAAACAACTAGTTAAATCTTTTTTTTAATCCCTAATTAAACCTAAGGCTAATACACACTTTATGAATCCACTTTCTTTTATCCATTCATAAATAGAATCAGACCCTTCCGACGTTGCCAAATGCTTTCCATATTTTGCATGGTAACTGACGTTTGGTAGTCGTTTTTTCCTTACTTTTAGGACTTTAGGTTATGCATTTACAATTTTCATATTTTTTATATTTTTCTTAAAAATATGAGGAAAAACTGTTATTTTTACTTAATTTTACATGTGATGTTCAGTTTCATTAACTCGTTTTACCAATTTTACCCCACCCAGCACCCCTTTTCACTCCCCGGTCTCGTAAGTTTATTTACTGATATTTTTTAAAAAACGGAATATTTTGGATATGCACCACTTACGTTTTATTTAGAAGAGTGTCTAAAATATGTAAGAATCGATAATTTTTAAAAAACACTTATAATAGCAGAAAACCGTATTAAACTATTAGCGTTATTACCTAACAAAACCATACAATTTTTATTAAGTGAGGGCCTTTTTAAATTCCAAAATGATAAAAGTTATATAATGCTTCTAGGTAGGTGATTTTCGATGTAAAAATATTGTCAAAACAGTATAATATAGCAGTGAGGAAAAGTATATATCACACTAGTGTTGCAAAGTAAATATCACCCTAGTGTTGCAAAGTTCTCAATTGTTTTTTATTTTTTCTGAACAGACAAACTTTAATTTATTTATTTTTTGGTGAATAATTTGTGGTCGTAGGAAAAATAGTGTACAGTACTCGTGTGAAAATGACTTTCTTACACTCGTGGGTTTGTCGCACTCGGCTAACGCCTCGTGCTACAATATTCACACTTGTAATGTAATATACTATTTGACGTAAAAATGATAGTTGCAACAATCAAGATGGCGGATGGGCGCTATCTTAGGAAAATAAAATAAATGGTAAGGTAAGGGGGTCTTGTGGAATATTATTTTAAACTTCCTGTCGAGTACTTTATACCGCTAGAATATAAAGTAAATATTTTTATCTATTACAAAATGGCGGTACCTAAATTTCTGATTTGAATGGCCATCTTTCCGAAATTGGTAGAGTTAGATGTTCTTCATATGATATTTTCTTCAAGCGCACCTATAATAATTAGGCTACCTAACAAATTCAAGCAATTTTTCAAAGAGGGTTTTTGAAATTTTGTCCCTAAAAAACAAGGGAATACTTAAGATGTTAATGGAAAAAATATATTTTTGTTATACACGATGTTAAAAATTTAATAAATAAAGTGATTTGATTAGGGTCATGATATTTGACAAGGAAAAATGGGTTTAATAAGTCAATAACCACAGTTACGGACTATTTAAACCATTTTTTTTTGTTCTAAAGCAAATATAAACCAATTAGGAGGTGGTGTGTTTAAGAACATGTTTATAGAAAAAGCAAGGTTTATTAATGCCTTAAAAATCTCTTTTTAAAAATGTTTGAAGCGAATTTTAAAATAATCTGTATATCCAATTACTAATGATGCCGGCATTTTGTCATAATAGTAAAACATACGTTTTTTTTACGTTACGTTTTGCTCATAGGAATTATCATATATCACTTATAAAACTCTTATATAAACCAGTTTTTAAGAAATTTATCCTGCAGGCCAAATTAAAGCAATATACAGAAATAAAAAAAAACAATATACTCATGAAGGACAATCTTTTGGTTTTATCGTCGGAGAGAAAGGTACCGGCAAAAAGCACGCACAAGTTTCAGACAGGTTATGTGTTAATCTAGCGAATTATTGCTCAACCACTCAACATGCTGCAAATCCAATACAACATTCACTGGTAGGTAAGTAATAACCCATATTCTACTTAAAACTAGCACAGCAACCAGCCGTGTCCACTATTATGTGTGTGTGTGCTTGATTTAAATCTGGGTCTTTATTTGCTTATCTAAACAACTTGCAGTTTCAACAAGACAAGAACCGTTCAGCAATATATTTACCTTTGGCTATTGTTTTCTAATGATAAGTATTTATGTTCCACGACGATCTTGGCTATATACTTGGCGAGAACGAGTTTCTTTTCTATCTCGCGATTATAGGCTTACACATTGATTTATCTCGCTTTTAAATTTCGTCATGAGGCAAAATGTTAGTGAAAGTTGTTGAAGGATTTGGCTTGGTTAGATTCATCTCGCATATTATTATTAACACGCTTTTATTAGCTTGGGTTGTAACTATCTATCTATCTATCTATCTATCTATGTAACGGAATCTTTGAGCCTAATTTTTACCAACTTCCAGCGATTCAATTTCTTTGAAACTTTGCACACGTATCAAGGACCGATGACAATGCAATAATTTAAAAACAGTATCCCGTTATCCTGATTCGGACCGCCAGGATAAATAAATTCCTTTACAGATCCTCTGTGTCTCTTGACAAAATGGCGAAGGAATTTTTTAGTGAATAAACTGGAGCATTTATTTTTAAAAAACTAATTGATATATCGAACTAAAAATGAAAAATAAATAATAGTTTAAAAAACTAAAAAACACGCTTTTATATGCAACCGAACTAAAAATTAGAAAATAATTTTTCATTACAAAGAGTTTGTCACTTCAGAATAAAAGCGTGGGGTGCTTAATATATTAAATGTTATAATTATTCTATTTGCAAATATCTATGAGGGAAAAGTTATGAAAAAATAGTAAAATGCACCCCACGCTTTTACTCTAAAGTGACAAACTCTTTGTAATGAAAAATTATTTTCTATTTTTAATTCGGCTGCATATAAAAGCGTGTTTTTTAGTTTTTTAAACTATTATTTATTTTTAGTATTAATTAAAAGACAATATTATTAAAAAAAAGTTTATTACAGCCAGTTACATTTTTTAAGGACTGTAATCATTAAAATATATTATTGATATTATAAAGGTAAATCCAAATGATATGGTTTTTTTCACTCATCGATAAAAATGCAAGAACGACGACAAAAAGAAATGAGAAACTTAATGCTGTTTCAATGTAACATAGCTTTTAGATGCAAAATAAAGACAAATTGACTTATTGTTAAAACCCAAAAAGCATACCAGCTTTATCCGCTACAATTGAGTTTACGCTTGCGTTTTGGTGTATTTAGTTGGCTTTAATGTTACATTATTATTTAAATGGTTTATAACAAAGTGATTAACATAAAATTCAAGTTTTTACCCTCGGTCAAAGATTTTTAATATTTAGTAGTTATTTGTTAAAATATTTTATCCCCTAATTTCGAAGAAAGGGATTTCCCAGTTTGCGTAATTTCTACATTTAAAATAGAAGGTTACAAAAATAAAGCGAGGTCGTGTGGTTAATACTAATCCATTTAGGCGAACACAATTTCTGTATGCTCATCTCATTAACGGTTCTGTCATTTAAAACACATTATAACCGCGCCTTACAAAATTTTCGGTAGACCGCGTAAATTCCATTAATGGGAACTAAGAATTAAGTTTAATAATGTGTTAAAGACAAATTATATATACTAATTGAAACCCCTGGGCATTAAACTAATGAGGTGGTCTATATCTGTTTGATGTATCTCATCCCACATTATCTTTTACTCATGATTAAACACTGATAGGGTCTAAGGGGAAGTTTAACAATTCGCGAACTAGATTTCTAGACAGATGTTATCTTGTGGAACATGGTAAACACATATGTATGTGGACTTTGTCCATGAAAGCTACAGTTAGTTTGGCCACATGTTGTATGGCGAAGCTTTTATATGCCTCTAGATATGAATGAAAACACACGTGATTTCAGTACTTTCAAAATGTACCAAAGGGCCGTCATATTATCTCTAATAAAGACATAGTAGCTATCATTTAATCCACAGCTTATTAAACATTGAATTTTAAACAGTGAATTTTATTTTTTACCACGCCCCCTATACTTATTAATGCAAAGTCAGCAAAATTCAACAGTAAAAATAACTTGTTTTATTCTTAATCCCAAGGAAGTTTGTTTTCACGTCATCGCAATCGGTTGCTCGATAATCCTAAGTCAAGAGCAACACCCCATGAGAGCAAGAAAAATTTCAAAAACTTTTTATACTCCTAAACACTATAAGTATACTAAAGCCTACCAGCAATAGTCAACCTAAACTATCTAAAACATTCTATTCAATTATACATTTTTCACTATAGCCTGTGTGCGAGTATCTACTCGCACACATACAGTACCCTTTTGTTGCGCAACTTTGTACCGCGGGATAATATATAAACTTTTTTACACAAGCATGGCTGGGTAAACAAAAAGTTTATTTATTATCCTGCTATAAAAATTGCGCCACAAAAGAGTACATGTGTGCGAATACCTTAGTCGGCGATACAACCATCTATCAGGGCCGTATTAACTGTTTGAGGCGCCCTAGGCTGGAATTCCCGAAGCGCCTATTGTTAAGATAAATACCACCAAAAAATCAAAAAATTTTTGAAGAGCAACAAAAAGGTCCTTTCCTGCATGGCGCCTATTTTCAGTAAAAAAAAGTATTTTCCTCCTAATTTTTCATGGTGCTCTAGGCTGTAACCTAGTCAGCCTAACGGTTAATACAGCACTGCCGTATCTCAATGTTTTATTTCATTTACTGGACTAAAAACAAATGCATTTGCAAAATATCATTGATATAAGGTTACAAAGGCTAACCTTCTTTTGTCACATTGTATGGTAAATAAAAACTTAATACTTTCACACTGTATATTTATAACAAATTATGCCTTATCGCGCGAAACGACACAGATTTTCTAATGAATTTGCATTAGAGTTGATCGATCAAATCACTGTATCTTTTGATTATAAGAATTAAATAAATTAGCAATAAATAATAAATGTAGCAGAGTTTCACTTTCAATAACAAATGAAATTCGATAGTTAAACGTCAATAATAAATAAAAGGAAATAAAGAAATAATATCGAGGATTATCCGTTTACGCACTGACATTTGATATTTAAAAGGTATCAAGTCCAAGGTAATAGCTTTTTTAAGGTTTCGTTTATCTATACCTTCGTGAAGTATATTTATTTACTTTTTGGATATAATCACGCAATTTTCATGGTCACTTTAATTTATTATATCGATTTTGCTTAAGATATGTATAAAACAAATTATTATAATTTATTTATTTAATATTATGACAAGGTGTTTATCGCGTTTTAATTAGGTATTAATAATAATTTAACTTGGCTGTTTTAAAATTAAAACGACAAAACACACATTGTTCCAAAATCTTAAGGGTTACAGTCCCGAAACCCGCCTAGTCCGATACCCAGAAACATGTATTTGAGCCTTATGTTTTCATGAATTTAACCCTTAAAATTGCATATAAAACATTGTGGTTAACTTGTCCGACAAAGTGACGGGTTCGCTCAGTCGGACACCTGACACATTTGACATTGACAGACTGGGTTAAAGCGCCGCGCCGCTTCCATAAATGGCAGTATGAATATTTGAGGGACTTGTCAAAAGAAACCCCTAAAAATATGGGGTTTCTTTCGATAAAAGGGTTGTTAATATAAAGTCCACTTTATTACTGGCCCAGGCACTATTAAATACTAAAAAAATCAAATATTTCTTGTGGGCTTAAATCATTGTTCCGGGTGTCCAGTTATAAATTTACACTCCCCTTCACTTTTGTATTTTTTTATCGTACAAAAGCAATAATTATACCAGTTTATTTAATTAATTTTGTAGTTTCTGGATCAATAATTAGATTTTTAATCTCCTAAAATTTACAGGAAAGGTTAAAAAATATGTTTTTAAAGAGCTAAAAAAAAATGCAAAATTAATATATATATATATATATATATATATATATATATATATATATATATATATATATATATATATATATATATATATATATATATATATATATATATATATATATCTTCACTAGTTTCGGAAACATGGCCATCCAAATCAAAGAATAAGTGTAAATTTTATGTATGTATGTAGGTAGTAGTTTTTCGCCTCAAATAGCTCCGTCGGCATGATCTACTAATTAAAATAACTCCTTAAAAAGTCGATTGCCTTCAATAAAACGATAAACGGTAGTCGCGAGAGCACGGTCGTATTATACTTTCACAATACGACCGTGCCCTCCCGACTACCGTTAATCATTTTATTGCAGGCAATTGTCTTTTAAGGGGTTATTTATTAGTAGATCATGCCGACTGCGCTTATTTGGGCGAAAACTATAGATTATACATATTTATTATGCCCAATAATTTTAATTATGGCCATATTTCCAAAACCAGAGATAGACCCATAAAATATGGTATTTTTGTAATGCTCTTTTTATCTTTAAAATGGCTATTTGAAATACAGGGTGTTCTATTTAAAAAACAATCATACATTTTGTCGTTCCCTGTATATCTAAAGAGAAAAAAAAATCTGATAAAAGATACAGGTACTACAGAATCAACCTAAAAAATGGTGTTTTTATTTCTTTTATACGTTAAAAGATAAAAAAAGTTAGGGGATGTAAGTTTTTCCGTTTCTAATGGGAATTAAAAATTAATCTTCAGATTTCCATCGGCATATTTCGGAAACCTATTGAGGTAGGTATATGAAATGTGGCAATTTTAACGGTTTTTAAAATATCTTTTTATTGGTGAAATAATATATAGGGTGTTCCAGTAAAAAAATCATACTTTTTGTCGTACCCTGTATATTTAAAGAAGATAATAAAAATCTGATTACTATTTCGGATACTACAGAATAAACCTAACAAAATGATATTTTTAGCTATTTTGTACAATAAAAAATAAAAAGTTAAGGGGAGTGTAAATTTAAAACTTGACACCCGGTACAATTACATTGACCCACTATCCTCGAAAGTAAAATTGCATGCAAGGAATCACTTATGAGCGTTAATTAAACATGGTTTCGCCTAAATTAGAAACTAATACAAAAACGCAATCTTTCATCAATACCAAAACGAATATAAAATCTTTGTATACGCATCTGTGGTCATAGGAATGTATATTGCAGTTGTACATGACCTATTTGTACAATGAGAACCATTTTATTGCAAAACACAACTTTCACAAGCTAATGCTGTTTCATAGCTTAAATAATCAAATAAGATTGCCACAACCGAGAAAATGTGTTTGTTTTACGAGGAGTAGCTTTAATGAGAAGTCGTAACTAATGTATACTTAAACTTTTTAGTCTTTTTACAAAAATGTTGTTTAATATTTAGTTGCGCTTTATTACTTAAGCGCCTTTAGTATTATTTGAGATTTCTATATTGAAGTTCCTTTAAATATTTCGTAAAAAAAAACGTAAACAAAATGTAAATCAGGACATTTAATGCTAAAATGCGTTTATTAAATGTGGAGGACAATCCATATTTATTGACAAGAAACTGACATCAAATAATTTATGTAATACAAAAACTAAAACAAGTCCTTGGTAAATCCACTTCTTTTCGTATTATTTTCTTTATTTCTTACGCTTACAGTGCCATACATTGTTAAAAGCGTAGGTGCCCCCTTCGCACATATCTATGTTGCATAACAAGTGTTTACATAAATATGCAAAACCACCGCCCTAAGGTGCAAATTGAAAGGGGTTCACTAGGTAGAATATCACACAGTGCATTACCATTGCCTTTTGTGACGTGACGAGTACTTAAACATTCCGATGTATAACGTCGGTATTTAACCCGCGTCGCTTAAGTGAAAGGTGGATTATCTCCCAGGAACGCCACTTTTTGTCATTGGGCATATATTTTGTGTGGTAGATGATTATAGTTTTCAATCAAATCAATGTTTGGAGCCCTTGAAGTTTAGTATTAATAGCACTTTTGTTTTTCTTAACGTCAACAATATTTTTTTTTTTTTGGTAATTAAGCTTGTTTAAAGTTTAAGATTTGAAAAATAAACATAAAAAAGCAGACATTTATTTTACAGGATATTTAATTAATATTGGAATAACGTAAAAAATATATTGTCCAATTAATTATCTTAATAAAAATTAATATCTTAAATAATACAAATAACTAGGCTTTGAATTTTCTAAAGCATAAAAATAGAAATGTAACTTTTAAACATTACTTAAATTTTACTTAAATGCCGCCTAAATATGAACAAAGTCAAGACTTTTTTACAAGCCAAATAAAACGTCTTCCCTTCTAACTCCTACATTCTATACGTATTCCAAATTATGATGCTCCTTGGACTACTGTTTCAATATTTACCATGTTTAGAAAATTGGTTTTGTTACAATATTCAGCCATCTTTATTTTAAGTGTAAGTAGACTGTTTTGTTACCTTGGTCACTGGTGAACTTTTTATATGTGTTTACTCTGCCCCTAGCATTCACTAATAAAGGGAGAATGAAATACCTTCTTGTAGTTTCTTCGGTGTGGTCATATAGAGTTACCATCCATCATTAAAGAATATTGTTTTCTGTTTCTATTTCTTTCACCTAACCATTAAATTCTTGACTTCCGTATAAACAAACTCACACATAAATGTACCAAAGATTAAAATTTATTTGATGTTGTCTATTGCAGAAGTTTCCCAACTTAGCAGCGTGACGCCCTTGAGTCACTTGTCATTCTCTCACGACGCCCTTACGCCCAAGTCAACTCCCAGCAAAAAGAAAATTTCTTATTGTAACAAAACTTGAAGAGCAAAAAAGGTCTTCAGGTACGAAGTTTTTTTCCCCCGATGTATCATTAGGATTAAGACAACAAACATTACTTAAAACCACAAAAGATTTCTTTCTCTTCTGTTTAGAAAAAGTTGAAAAGCATTAAAGCCCTATTTTCTTTTTACCTTACATTTAATAAAAAATATCCAAAATATATAATTTCTAATTTTTCTTTACAACTAACCTTCATTCCACTTTTTTGTGCCATCAACGCTCAATTTGCGAAGCCCTGGTCTATTGTAAGTTAAATAACTTAAGTGATTATCAGCTTTTATGTAATAATTAAACAATTCTAACAAAAATTAACTTAAGACTGTAACAGTAATGATTTGTGTGTGTTAAAAATTCCGATTACAAAATTTAAAAAAAATGTGAGCAATAAATTGCAGCTCAAGGATGTAGTCGTCCTACTATGTAAACAAATGACGAAACGGATGGTTGGTAAATGGCATACGTTGCTTAATTAGCTCCAAGGTTATCAGTATTAATGCAAATGTGTATTCATTTATCTTGCCTACTGCGTCACATTTACTTATTATTTAAACGAGTTTCAAGTTTTTAGAATGCAGCAATTTTTGTGGAAGTAGTTTGTAATTTTACTTCCCTAATGCCAGGTTGTGACAGAATTTTAAAGGTAATAACTACAGGACATTATCTTTAAACATACATGTTCAGCCACTTCAAAAGGTTCGTAGTAGGCTCGTCAAAAAAACCCTAAATGAGTTTTAAAAGGATTAATATTATCAAGTACATTTCATCGCTGGCCAAGGAACTACAGATATTAATAAATTATGCTTCTGTGCTCATTCCTTGTCATTAACTTTACATTACCTACCAAAATAAGCAAAGATATGTCTATAAAAATACTATTATCAAATAAAAGTTAATCCTACCTACAATATTTAAATAAAAAGAATCTAATAGTAGATAAATTATACTCGCAACCATTTAAATCACATGGCCTTTGTTGTCGAGCTATTTGCCTGATATTGTCACTAACGATTTTATAATGAGGATTGAATGGTAATTATTTCCAAAAGAAAAACCCGATAATAAAGTCATTAACATTGCTTTGTGATGTTTTTCATGTCTGTTTTATATTATGCGACTTGAGTTATTTAAAGCTTATGTTAATCAGTATTAGTGAAATATCTATTTTCGACAAAAACGTTTTTTTTTATATATATTATCGTGGCAATAGCTTATCCAGTATATGCTATATAGCTTTGTACGATAATAGAACAAAGAGACTATATCAAAAATTTAATCAATACAACAACCTGTTTGATTCAAATCGCAATCAAACAAAGAAAGCAGGTACTCCGAAAAATTGGTGTTTTCAGGTTTTCGTTAATAATGTAGTTTAAGAAATAAACAAATCATGAAAAAATAAAATTGGGACGTAACCATGGAAGCTAATTGAGTATTTAAAGTTGTTTATTTATGTTACGTCATTAGGATGCATGTATTTAATTCTATATGTTAAATTTCCGTACACGCGCAGATGCATCCCGGTAATAATAGAACCAGAAGCCACAGTCTAAAGCGGACCAGCAAATTAATGTTCACTCCGCATGATTTGACCTGTGGACTTATCAGGTTATATTAGCAGTATTGTTGTGTCACACTAAATAACTTGTGCGTGTGGCTTTACCGACCGTTCGTTCAAAAATAAGACCGATAGTTTAGAATCTAAACCTAACTCAGGCAAATTTTTTGTGAAGGCATAATCATTTTAGTGAACAAAAGAAGAGCTAGCAAACAGAGAGAGATAAAAAAGAAAGAACACATTAGCTTCAAGGTTTGCCTGAATGAAACCTGTTTTAAACAAGAGACCTTTGCACTTATAGGGTGCATAGAACAGATATAAAACTGTGTTGTAATCTTTGTCTTTTGTGCTACTGCATAGACAGAATAGCAAAATAATTCTACTTCACATTTTATACTTTTTATTGCGGTTTTTAATTATCCTTTTTTAAAATAAAAAGAAATATTACAGAAATGTTACCGATTGTCAAGTAGGAATTTACTTTTAATCTTTTGGTATAACATCGCAGATATTTTTCCTATTTATATTGATACTTTAAATGGTAAGGACCTAATTTATATATTATTAACCTTAATTAAACAAAAAATCTAAAACGTTATTAGGTTTAATGGCGTAGTATATTTACAGTTTACTCTTCAATAATCCGTGGTGTCAACAGAATCTAAACAATTTTATATGTTCTTGAACTCATCTTTAATGATAAACACGCACGCAGTTATCTTTTCATATTGCGTTGTGTTTGTTGTTTGTTTAAAGTAAATCTCAACTTGCCGGCCGGCATTTTTGCGCCTTATTCTTTTATTGCGTATGTTACATGTTAACCTACCTCAGTTCCGCTGGGGTGGATTCTGATGATAACTTCATCCGTTTCAAGATGATGTTTCATAACTTCACCGCAAACTTCTCGACCGTTAAAAGTGACGAAACATTTTTGTTCCGGGACGAGTTCGGTGCCCAAGACGGATTGAAATCCGGGTCCGATGAGTTCGGATTCGAAAAATTCGGCGGTAGTGCGACCTAGAGTACCTTGACGCGAGTCGAAACGCACGGTGTATCTTGTATTTGGTGTAAGATTAATACAGTTACTGTTATTGTCAACGTTCGCCGGTGTTTTAACAGCTTGTATAACTCCGGAGTAATATTTCCCATCTCCACCGGAGGCACACACACGAGTTCCGATGATTGACCTTTTAGCGATCCTCTTTCCTGTCGACATTTTGTCACCGAGAAATATCAACACGTTAAATAACTTCACGTCGACAAAACTTTACAAGTCCGATTAAAACAAGTTTTTTCACAAAACAACGTGGTCGGTAAAATACAGTCTCCTGACCAACAATTTTTGCACAGATTCCTGTTGATGACTAAAACACTCTATAGATACATCAAGAACCAATTCTATTATTTTGTTATCGTAGGATATGCACATACTTATCAATAAAAGACCGTCGTCGAGAATAAGCCACTGAGACGGCTGAACGACAACTGATGCGGCGGCCGGCCGGCATGCTCCCGTAACGAACAACAGCTGATCGTTGAGTTCTTCTCTCTTTGTCTTTGGTTGCCCAAACGAGTGAGGTGGCAGCGCGGAGACTCGAAATCATCCGGAGCGCGCATAGCGGCCCGGACACAGCTGATGATAACAACAAAACCATGTGACAGCGGACCGAGCATTCATTGGTTGGAGCACGTTGACCTACATAAGGCGTGCGGCCAGGTCGGTAGAGGGAGAAAAGGTCATACAATGGAGCTGTGCCAAGTCCGATCAACTGCAGGTCGGTCCTTGATTTTAAGCCTTCTTAGGAAAAAGGATTTGTCAATGGTCATCAAAATCGGGTATGGTAACAACCCGGTATAGTCAGAAATCTTAAAGATCTATTATTATTGACTTTAGGACAGTAATTCAACAATCAAATAAAAGTACTTAAAAGAGATTACCTAAACTTTTCCACAATGCTAATTTAAAATTATCAATAAGACAGAAATGGCCCCATACGTTGGGCGCCCTTTTGATACCTGGCTGGCGTCGCAAATTTCCATATTTTTTCTTTTACTAAAGGATAAAATAATTATTATTATTATCAGTTAATAAATATATGAAGCTTTTAATAGTGCAAGCTACCGAAGCTGTCTAAATTAAAAAGAAATCACTATAACTATTATTTCTTCAACAAATTATTAATAATTAAAACCATGATGTTGATAGCACAATATCCACTTAGAAATGGTAACCCACGTAAAATTATACCGACAATTATTTTTATTATGTTATAAAGACATAAAGTTTAGTTTAAAATGATAACCCATGTTGAGCGCCATCGATTACGTTTATCGTACAACAGGATGGCGAAGCTGTTTAAAAAAAGCCCCTTAAAAATGGTAATGCGCCATTCTTATGTTTGTTAATCAACTTAACTTTTATATTTTATGTTTTCCTTTTAGCTTAAATTAGTAATATAGTTTTTATTATTTTAGAAAGTCCTGAATAATAAAATTAGTTCATCTTATCATAGCTCTCATTAAAAAGCACACTTTACAATATTTACCTATGTAGTATTATTACTATTATTATAATTATTATATTATAAAGACATAATATTAATATCCGTGACGTTAACTATACAATAGACCAGCGAAGCTGTGAAAAGAAAAAAGTTTTGTCTAAAATGGTAACCCACGTTGAGCGCCATTTTAGGGTTAGTTAGGCAAATTAAATTTTATTTTTTATGTTTTTTTATTAAAGGATAAAATATTATTAAAATTATTTTTTTAGAAAGTCATAAGTAGTAAAATCCATCACGTTTATCATACTATTTAAAAATGGTAACCCACAATGGGAGTCATTTTTATTTGTGTGTACGTAAAATTATTTTTTTAGGATTTTTATTAAAAAATGCAGTATTAGTAATAATTTTTTTTATATAAAGAGATAAATAATAAGTTCTATACCTTTCATCATACCATAAGCTGTCAAAGCTGTATAAAGGAATAAGTCTACTTAAAAATAGTAACTCACTTTGAGAACCTTTTTATGTTTGTTTGGCGTTGTCTATTATTTAATTTACGATTTGTTTAAAGATAAAATTATTACTATTAATAATATTTCGAGCAGTGGTGCAGGGGCTAACGTGTCAGCCTCTCACCGCAGCGATCCGGGTTCGAATCTCGGTGTCGGACATCGGATTTTCATTGCTCGTCACTCACAGTAGGCAATGGCAAACCACTTTGTAGTATTCTGCCATTCCTAGGTAGTAGTTACTAAACGATAACGTCCGTGGTGGCACTACCGCGTTGTTTAAAAGGTGCTGTGAAATGCAAAACTGCATGTTTCAGTGCTTGGGTAACGTTGACGGAACACGATAATAATGGGTCCACCCAGTAACCCGGCACTCACGGAACACTGGTATTTAGGCATAAGCCTTCGTGAGATGTCATAAAGATAAAAAAACATTAAAAAACTTGTAAATAATAAAATTCATATTATTTGCATGTATAGCGTGTCTACTTAAGTTCGCACCAAAACCAAAAATAGTTATACCCTAAAAAAGTTCTGCATGGTCTAAAACCCAAAATGCAATCATCAGATATTATTTTTAGTGGTATACGAGGTATGTCAAAAAGTATGAATTTTGCTTAAGAGGAAGGTACCTGTATTTTTCATTCAAAAAATTTTTGTTAGGAAAAAATATCATTTAAATATGCAAACCTGTTGATTTTAAGAAAAACTTTTTTGTTGTGATAACAAGCTTTTCTGTGACTTTTTGCTGTTACAACAGTTTTCTTTAATATTAAATTTCGAAATAGGTATGCACTTTAGTACAAACCTTAATTTTTACCCTTAATGCATAAAAAAAATAAAAGAGTATTTTGAAAATAAACTAGTTTGCATATATTTGAATGTTATTTTTAATCCTTAACATCCTTTCTTCATAATAAATTTCTGATATTATGGAAAATAAAGGTACCTGAGCAAAATTCGTATTTCGTGACATTCCTCGTACACTACTGCAAAAATTAATATCTGTTGATTGCATTTTAAGTTTAAGACTACGCAGAACATTTTATAACAAATAACTTTTTTGGTAAAAATAATAATAAATAAGTTTTCCATATGGTGCGAACTTAAGGAGACACGCTAAATAAAAAAAGACTACCCAAAAATGGCAACCTACGCTAGGCGCCATATTTCTGTTTGTGGATCGTCATATTTTTTTAAATAAGTTTATTAAATCATCAAATTGTTGATATAACATTGTAATTATTTAATAAAAAAATAATAACAATTTTCATGAAAATTACCATACGATGAGCTGCCAAATATGTATAAAAATTTTAGTCTGGGGAGTTACGTTAGTCGCCATTTTTGTTTCTAGTAAGCGTCGTACCTTGCATAAATTATGTAGATTTTTTGCAATATAAAGAAATAAATAAAAATACAGGATGCAAATGATGCGACAGGTTGCCGGACTGTGTAAGAAAATGTTACATTAAAATAGTGCCTCACGTTGGGCTCCATTCTTTGCATGGGCGCCGCCCGGATTAAATCTTGGGGGAGGGCGGCACCAGACAAGTGCACCAGACTGTGCAAATATACTCTATAAAGAGGACTTAAACCCGACCATTCAAAAATCCAGTTGATAGTTGCGCCCCTGCTTATTTTACATCATTTTTTGAATCAATACTACAAAAATTATAATATTTTATACAACCGTTTGAATATTCATGCAGGGATTTGTAAAATTCAAACCAAAAAACAACTGTAAACATTTTACCAGTTATGATATAAAATAAAAATCTAAACCTAAATCTTAAAACTAATAAAGATAAAATTACTCTGAAAACCAAAATAAAAAATTTCTCTATTTTAACTAAATTAATTATTAAATCTTTAAAAAAAAATTTTTCAGCTTTAATTCGTTGACTATGAACGCTTAAAAGCCGTAGACGACCTAAACGGTTTTGCGACATTGTGGAACACAATCAAGTTTTTACACGTCTAAGAAAACGGCCAGACTAAAGAGCGCGCGAGCGACAAGCGAGCGAGCGATTTTTTTAAACCCAGCGGGCGGGCGAATTTAACATGCAGTCTTCGTATTCTAATTCATATTTGGTAAAAAAGTTTCCATATTATTGCGGTAATCTTTTTGATGTTATTCTTTGTCATCTTACTTGGATGCAGAACTCAAAAAGGAAAATGCATCATTTGCTTCATTAGTAAATATTATCTTTAGTGATTGAATTAGAGAATCTAAATATGGAATAAAAATTGTGATTTTGAAATATATTATTGATGTTTGTGACTGATAATAATTATTTCCATGGGTTAAACGAGCATTAATCTGAAGAACTTTTATTTTATATTTAAAGATTTGCCTCTCTAACTACTTACTACGGATTACAAATCTCAAAGAAACTACGCTACTAGCTGAAATAGCTACAATGAAAGCTTCAAAAGAACTAAATTAATCAAAAATTACCAACGGAAAAACTTTAAAATACAAAATTTTGATAGTTGTCAGCAAATAAAAACAGATTTTTACTGGGACAGTCTGCACCAACAAACATCCTATTTAACTTTTTCAAATCAAATTTATAAATAGTAACAATTTGCTTGATGTTTTTGTGAGTGTGCTACAATTACCTAAATCCTCGGGAGGGGGACAAGCGCCCCCTCAGCCGGCGCCTGTGATTTTATTTATAGTCCTTTTAATTTTATAATCCTTACTTACAACACCAAAGGGCAGTACAAAAAAGCTTTTAAAAACAAATCAAAACACATTATTTTTTTATAAAATTAAAATATACAGTGTTCCTACGTAAGTCATATGTAAAACTTTTTTATTAATTATTTGACGAAACAATGCTATTACCTATAAAAAGTTCTGCATGGTCTAAAAAGGTACTTTTATTATAGAGCAAAATTACATTTTTGGCCAAATTTCGTAGATGACTGACATTATTTAAAATCAGATGGTTGCATTTTAGGTTGTGGACCATGTAGAACTTTTTATAAAAAATAACTTTTGTTTATAAAATTATTAATAAAAAAGTTTCCCATATGACACCAACTTACGTAGACACAATGTATGTTTAAAAAATCTGCTACATTTCTTAAGGGGTTTCTCTTCTACAAAAAAAATAGAAAAAATATCTAGGATTGCACGATAAATAATCATTATTAAGTACACCAGAATAATACAAAAATCTTTTCAATAATTTAAACAATTATTGCCAATTTAAGCTTAAGTTGTGCGAAACATGGTAAACGAAGTGTAATATGATCAAAATGTAATAAAACAGTACACCTCTTAAACGATCAAGCACACTTTAATAAATTGGGTCCAAAGGGATCATTTACCATACTTTATTACTGACTGGAGATTTCCGAAAGAAACAAAGTTAAAATTTAGGTCACCATAAGTGAGGTAACTGTAAAAAAGGTTTGAAAAAAGGTATTTATTTACATATAAAATATGAATATAATGGACTTATAAACTGTGTAAAGATTTTTTATTTATTTTTTTATAATAATAGCGAAAACGTATTAATATAAAAGCGCCTAACTTAGTAAAAGTTTAGGCCCACCATATTTTTTCCTAAAATAATGCGTTTAGATCCCACTCGAGCGTCACACGAAAAAATAAAAAATGATGTGCATCAGAAAATACCTCCTTATGCATAATTGACGCAAATTTCATTAAAATATTATAGTATTACAGATAATATTAAAAAATATATTGTTTTAAATTTAATTTAAACTTTGCTTCTTAAAATCTACTTAGAGTTCAGCATCATATTCTAAAACACCCTGTATACAAAATAACGCATTCACACGCTGCATTCTAAAATAAAACATAATACATTTTTAATTTGGTCTATTTTTATTTTAAAAAATATTGTGACTAAATTCCATGATTATTAAAACAATTATCGTTTATTGTATCACCATTTAATTTAATGCGTGATTATCTGAAATCCTGACCAATGTATTTATTATTTACCAGATATTACACAAACAAAATATTATTTTAAAACAACCCAATATCAAATATTTAAAAATATTTTTGTTGTATTGAACAAACTTCATACATCAGTAGTTGTTGTACATATTAGGACGATGTGTTAAACTAAATTATTGTTTTCTTTTTCAGGTTTTACCATTAATATTAATGAGTTTATATTGACATGCTACTGATATTCAAAATCCAGCAATTATTGACGTAGAGTGTATAGTAAAATTTTATTATTTAATAAGTCAAAATTTGTAAAAATTTACAGAATATTCCATTTTAAAAAACTAACTTGAAAATAAATATGTAGTTTTTTAAAAACATTAAAATTTTACCAATACTGGGTGTCAAGGAATTTGCAAGCCATAAAGTATTAGACTTATCCAAATGAGGCATAATACAGTGTGTAATTTAATTGATGACTAAAAATACAGGGTATAAATCCTTAGCTTATTTTACGAAGAAAACTTTATATAAACATATATCCTAAACGTCTTAACTTTTGAGATACAGGGTTTTAAAATGTTTTGTTACATTATTCCTAATTAAAAATTTAAAAACCTAATTTTTAAAAAGAAAAAGATTCGCAATGCTTCTTTTATGGTCAAAAAATATGCAATTAAGTAAATTTTATTATTTTTTCTCTTAAAATAAACAAGATACGGAAGAAAATTAAGAGACAAAAAAGCAGTATTTTTATTTGCCTAATCTAAAGAAAGCACAAACATTTTACATACATTTACATAGTCAGTGGCGTACCGTTTTTTTGTTGGAAATATTCCTTCAGTTGCCTCTCGAGACGCCACTGGACTTATTCAATGTAATTAAGTTATTGATAAATTACTTTCTTAATGTTATTAATAATTTTGCTAAATCAAAACAAAATTGGGTAAGGAAGGTTAGGATATTAGAGAAAATAGATTTTTTTGAAATTTTATCACCCTGTATCACAAAAGTTAAGACGTTTAGGACATACATTCATAGGAACTTTTCTTCCTAAAAATAAGCTAAGGAATCATACCCTGTATTTTTGCCATCAATTAAATAATTACACCCTGTATATGTGTAGTAAATGGTATGAGAGTTTCCAGTGTTTTTCGGTTTAACCGGAAATCGCTTTAATATTGATTTTTAAATGAAACACCCTTTACATTTTATTATTTTTAAATTCATAGCACAATTTAAAATTAAAATATGACATTTTAAAAGTTTTTAAGGTTACTTAATTTTTTGCAGCATTTTCAAAATGGTATATATATGGTCATGATTGGATGCAAATTAATATAGGGATCCCGGGTGATGTCAGGAAAATACAATTGCAGAATTTAAGTGACTAGTATGAAAGATGGGAACATGGGAACAAAACAAGATATCAATTTACCATTTTCATGTCTAACTACATTGTTTTAAATAACAACCTTTTTTAGACCAGTACTTTTAAAAATCAGAACATTTTTGACGTTTCTAACAATAGGAATTTCTTTGAAATCGAAATAAAAATAAGAACATAAATAAATGATCATGTAGATGTAAAAACTTTTAAAAATCTAAAATTATTTTTAAATCTATTCCAAAATATACAAATTATAAAATTTACAGTGTGCTCCATTTGAAAATTTAAAATTGGAGCTATTTTCTGTTAAACCAGAAGTAGGTAATCGAGAAGTGAAATATTCGAAACCTCTTCTCTTTTCATATAATGTGCCTATACGAAGTCTTATTTTGTTATGTTAGTAGGGGAACCCAAGATGCTATAGAAACTTATTGGGTTGCAAAGCTTAGATGATAAAAATAATTTTTTTTATAAAATCGTAAGCGGTTAAGCGGCTATAGACTTTCTTAAAATGTCAAAAAGTTTTTTATTATTTGGGCTTGTGGAAATCGTTCAAATCGTATTGAACTATATATTTATCGTTATCCTTGAATTAATTTCTTCAAAATAAAAAAATAACCACGCCCGAACATGTCAACTGACGTTTTTTTACAACTTTGTAGCCCTCCGCTTTCTTTTTTTTGCATGTCACTTTGTTATAATTTTGGTGCATTTTTACGTAAATATTAAATATTTAAGTACCCTAAAAAATTATTATTTAAATTAATTATATTTTTTTGTCATTTGGGTCTAAACAAATAGAGTAAATATAAAGAAATTATTTTCTTAAAAATAAAAAAACATAAAAATATTTTTAACGGAAATGTTTATAAAAAAACAAATCTTAGTTTATTATGTTATTAACTGTTAAGAAAACACCATTTTTACCAAGATATTATTTTAATCTATTATTAAATTTGGTTATCTTTGATTTTTAAGCATTTGAGGTGATATACCAATTTAAATTCCTTAATTTACCAGAAGACATTCTCTATTAGGGGCACGGCAATTTTTTTTTATCAGGACGCAAGTCATTTTAGGTTTGTCTAAGTCATTTGCAGTCCGGTGATGGCTTAGCGTGTAAAGGCGTTAAGTTTGTTGAGCGCACACGGACGTGAGGTGGGTTCGAATCCTGCTGAGGCCAAATACTTATTTATAAGTTGGTCGGAAATTTAGTGGTTAGCTCAACACCAGACGGACAAAGTGCAAAATGTATCGACGCTGAAGGCCACTAAAGGACCAGGGCGCCGGAACACACTTTGCCGTGTCCTGCGCAACCGTAGACATGCGGACCCCACTCAGTTGGTAGGTTCAGTAGTGCCCCTGGGTGGGGACGAGGTCTTAAGTTGTCGCTCATAGGACCGTGGTTCGGAACCCACGTTAGCTGTAGGTCCCGTCTGGCTGACATCACCCAGACGTAAAAATGACAGGGCGCACAATAAGCCGAGCGGCTTCAGTGCATGGGTTATCCCGGCCCTATTCTAATCTAATCTAATCTAATCTAAGTCATTTGCACGTTCGTAACGGTGCCTATCAATTTGTTGGTCAACTTGTCCCCAAAGAAATAAATCATTTAGTGCCAGATCTGGTAATTTAGTCACCATTTCATGCTAACTCTTGCTCTGAATATAAAATTTTGGAAACATGACTTTGATTTCCAAAAACTGCTGAACTTTTCTTGCGTTATGAGCCAGACACCCATCCTGTTAATACTTCAAAATTGATATTGAGAGTTCAAAAAGTTAAAATATCCGGATTACTTTAAATACACTAAAGTACTTGATGGCATTTAAATTTTCCCTTAATAAAAAATGGCCCAAATTTCCAAAAATGCCAGCCCACACCTTGACCTTTTGAGAGTATTGTGTTCTAAGAGGGATACTGATATGTTTGTTTTTTATCGAACAACCTACAGAGATAGATGGGTTGTAAATGTTGTAATAAAACTAAGGACGGCCACCGAAACGTCGATTTTTAGTTCTCTAATTACTTGTTTTTTTTTTGGGAGTGTACCCAAATATCTACTGTTAATTAAAGATAGGTCATAAATATACTAAAGGTTTTATAAGAAATTTTAATTCTTAAAAATGTATTTGTTGTTCCCTTTAAAGTATCAAAGCTTTTATTACTTTCGGTTAAACTGGCAGTAATGCGCAGATGCTTTTTTATCCAAATTCGACATCTTGTAACACAGTACATCATCCAAAAATTTTGTGGTCATTCGGTATACACTAAGAAAAAACGTCATTTGATGTTTTGCTTTCTGATATGGTATATGAAAACGGTAAACAGAGACTATAAAATGACAAATGCAAAGTTGTTGTTTCATCTTTTAACTAAAAACGTCAAATAGCAAACGGAAACAGAAACGTCAATCTGTAAATCCGGCTTTATATTTGAAATAGGTTTTTAATGCCAACTTTAAAGGCTCTCAAAGAAGGGCGATGTTTTTTTATACAGTGTGTCTACGTAAGTTGGCTGCATATGGGAAACTTTTTATTATTAATTTCACCAAAAAGAGTTAATTTTTATAAAAAGTTCTGCATGGTCCAAAACCTAAAATGCAATCATCAGATATTAAATTGTGTCAGTCATGTACGAGGTTTGGCCAAAAATGTAATTTTTGCTCAAGCTGCTAAAATACAGGTATTTTACTAATATCAAAAATTGTTATAAAGAAAAGATGTTAAAATTTAAAAATTACCTTATATGCAATTCTGTTTATTTTCAATTTTTTTTTCTGCAAAAGTCGAGAGAAAAGTAAGTTTGTACTTTAGTGCATTGTACATTCTTCTTGTTTTAGTAACAATTAATTTAAAAAGTTTATTTTAAACTGCCCTATGACATATATAATCATGAAATGTAGTGCACTATTGTGCAACCCTAAATTTTTACCATTATCACAGAAAAGAACATTTTTTTTTTTTGAAAAAAACAAAATTGCATATTTAAACCAATTTTTTATTTTAAACATCTTTTCTTTATAACAATTTGCGATATTAACAAAAATACAGGTACTTTACTCTTGAGCAAAAATTACATTTTGGCCAAACCTCGTACATGGCTGACACAATTTTATATCTGATGATTGCATTTTAGGTTTTACACTATGCAGAATTTTTTAAATAGAATATTTTTTTTTGTAAAATTATTAATAAAAAATTTCCCATATGCCGCCAACTTACGTAGACACACTGTATAAGGTACTAACATTATTTTGGCTCACTCTATTGCCCCTATCATTTCTGTGGTAAAAAAGCAGAACACAATATGTGACATTTAGTAAAATATTTAGGAGAGAAATTTTTGAACTGCGTCCTGAAAAAACAATAGTTGCAAGAATCTATTGAGTAGTCCGTTACTTTGTGACAATACATTTTTACGTAGAATGTAATAAAAACACAAATTTTACTTTGTTATTTTGTCACATATTTTATAGACTTTTAAAAAGTCGTTTGAAAATGACATAGTATGTCGAAACTGCAGTAACGCAAAAAGCAACATAAAATATGTGACAAAATAACAAAGTAAAATTTGTGTTTTTATTACATTCTACGTAATAGTTGCAAGATTTAAATTTTGTACTAAAATTGTGATTTTTCAGGACGCATCAAAGGTAAAAAAATCTCTTCTGAACATTAATTTTACTAAAAGTGACATATCGGTTTTTGCCATCTTACCACAGAATTATGATTCCACCTTTTCTGACACCCTGTATAAATAATATGCGGATTACGCTTTACCGCTTTATAAAGTGTATTTATTTCGATTTTTTAAATTTTACTCACTAAAAATCCTGAGCCCGTACTCTGTATCTCGCAAGAAAGAAGTTTCTTCTTTTTCCTGTCTATTTCGAACTCCGTAAAGTCTTTCGGCTCGTTGCGCACTCACGAATGGACAACACGAACGCCTGGAAATAGAAAGGCGATTTGAATCTTTCTTGTCATTTATCCTGTTCTATTGTATGGCATTTTGTATTAGGTGATCTCGCTCTTCTTACCTGCTGGACGTTTGTTTATATTCTTTTATAAGCGGGTGTTTGCGGGGAAATAGACGAAATTGCAATTTGTGGTCGCAATAATAAACACATTTTTATTTAGTGTTTTGTGGAAATATTTTATTCGGTTTTGTTAAGTTGTTATATTGTATTTTGTTTAAACTTTAACATTAAGATGAGGTTTAAGTTCACTAATTAATTTTTTCATTAAATAAAATAAAAAATATTTTAGGAAACATCAAGTGCGTTTTTCTATAAAGGGTGCATTTTTCCACAAAAATCCAACGTTTTTAGATCCAGTAGTCTATTATTTTTCCACTGCCAAAGATTTAGGAACTATTTAGAAAAAAATGATACAAAGTAATGACAAGAAATAGAAAGAAAATTTCTTTTCTGCCTATTTCTTCTTTCTATCGAATTATAGAGTGCGAAAGCTGTTTTTAGGACACCTTGGTTATTTACTAATAAGTGTCAATTAAATAGGTGTTTAAAATTAAAATACAATGATTTAAAACAATGTACCAAGGTAACAGTTTTGATTTGGATCTTATTAGTTTTCGGCAGGCCCACTATAAAGGCCAAAATAGAAAAATATGTTTTTATACCCTATAAAAATATTGTATTCAAGTTTATCGTTGTGGAAAAAACGCGTCGTTTGCTTTAAGACCTTATCGATTTACTTTAAATGGTCAGTTAAAATAAATCATAGGCAATATACGGTGTCATCGGATCCGTTATTCATATAACCCATATCTCCTAGACTATTAGATGCATATAATAAAATAATACTTACCTTGTTTAAATACATAAAAAATAAAATTTACTTTTTCTAAACTGTTATATCTGATATATCTTTTAAAGAGGTTCTTGAAAAATATTGGTTTCTAATACTTTATTTAGTATACAGTGTGTCACGGGATAGGTCTTACAAAAGTGCAAATGGACCAAAAACTTTTGCATTTTAAAACGGCATTTTAGGATAACTGGTCGAATGATTTAAAATTAAGAAATACAACATTTTACTTCGATTGCTAATGTATAGGGCAAGTTATAAATAAAAATTAAACAAAATTTTATAGGCTTGATAACTAAATTTTATGTCAAAAATTGAAAGAAAAAAAACACAAATGGTCATTTTTTATAATACCTATTAAAACCAAATAAATTGGCAAGAAGAAGCAAAATTGAAAAGAAAATTTTACGCAACTATTTTTTGACCAATAAAATGTGTAATTTTTGCTGCGGTACTATGGCAACCAAAGTATTTTTTGATTTTTTTCTCCTGGGTATACTGGAGTAAATTATAGTTGAAATTTTGTAACATAATCATAAAAATTGATTTTTCGTCAGGCCTATTATTATATATACATATACATATACATAATATAGAAAAAAATTAATTTCTACCAGTTGTAGTATCTTAAGCGTACCATAATGTAAAATGATATATGGTTTTAAATCCCTTAATAATAATTTTAATCAACAAATAAAATGTGTCAAATATTATCTTAGAACCAAAAAATTAAAAATAACCTAAAGGCAAGTAGATATATAAAATATACTGTTTTTACCAATGGAAGTAATATAATAAGATATACAGGGTGGTCCAAACAGAGACGTCCAAACTTTAAATGCCTATCCTACACTAAAAATATAAAAACTTTAAATAAAAATTTGTCCTAAAAGTCGTACCTTTTAAACTACGGAGTGTTAAAAATTTTAAAAAATGATTTGTTTTTTTATAATATCTTTTATACCAATTGAGACATTTTCAAAAATTTGGGGTACACCTTTTATGCACCAAAACATATACATACAAGAAAAAAAATGATTTCCAGTGTCGTCCATGAGGGGTTTAAGGTTAATATGTATTAATAAAAAATGGGTACGCCACTGCCTTTATCTAAAATAAAAATATTTTTTTAAATTTCCATTTAGTTTGGAACAAATTTGATTTCTTGACTTCTTTTAAATTAATCCCTATCTAATTAAAAAATAAAATATCGAAGGTTATTTTTTACTGCAGAATTTAATATTATCCATACAAAATGACCGTGCCAAGTAATTGTTTTTAGTTATTTACGCGAAAACCATGAATCAAATAAAAGAAAGTCAAGAGATCAAATTTGTTCCAAACTTGATGGGAATTAAAAAATTATTTTAATTAAAACAAAATGCACTGGAGCATCATTTATTTATTAAAAATTTTTAACCTTAAACTACTTATGGACGACACTGGTAATAATTATTTTTTTCTTGTAAGCCAAAAATGTGTTTTGGTGCATAGAAAATGTCTTAGTTGGTATAAAAGGTATTATAAAAACAACAATATTTAAAAAAAATCCACCCTTTAGTTTGAAAACGAAGACGTTAAGGACAAACTTTTATATTAAGTTTTTTCATGATTTTAAGTGTAGAATTAACCCTTAAAGTTAAACAATGGTAAAAACTAAAATTATATTTATGTGCAACTACAATTAATAAAATGGAAAATATTTATTTAATGTTTTTTATTTTTAAAGCTCGTGTCAAAGGCACAAATATAAAATTTAAAAGAATATTATTTAAAACCAATTTCGTTTAAAATTTTATTACCGTATACCACACGTGATTAAATGATTACAGGATTTTTTTCTTGGCCACAAATATTTTTAAAAATTATCCCTTGCCTGTGGCTCGTGATAATATTCAAAATATTTGTGGCCTTGAAAAGATCCGAAATAAATTAAGCACAGTGACAATTCAACTGTTTTGAAAATTTTTTAAATTGTTTTAGTGCTTTAACTTTAAATTTTGGCATAAAATTTAATTCTTTACAGCATTTACCTTTACGATGTTGTTTTATTCTTAAAGATAAAAATAAAACTTTTTTTTTTTTGGAAATTTTAGGATTTTAAGTTATAACTTTCTCTGTATATAACCAATCAAAAAAAATTGTTTTTCTTAATTTTAGATTATGCTGCTAATTTTTTAAAATCATGTTTTAAAATTGAAACAAATTTGTTCCTTTTTAACACCCATTCTGAGACACGCTAAAAATATAAAATAATACTGTAGGATATTAAAATTCTTAATTTTCCCCTTTATCTTTTAAATGGGACAAGATATTGAGATCGGACCATATTTAAGTAAAAGTGTGCCACTTAAACTATTTCTTGCACACACAAAAAACCATGATCAAAGCAAACAAAACTTTATTATTAAAAAATTAACATTGAGTTATAGTTATTTATTAGATAAGTGAGTTATATTACATATAAGTCACGCAAGAAAAGTTTAACTAAGAAGGTAATTTTCTTAAGTGACTTATATGTATAACTCACGTGTCTAAAACAAAATTTTATTCAACACTTTCGTATAAATCGTTTTTAATATCGAAAATAATTTGAAAGCGTCGTCCGCCCATTTGTTACTTGTCATTGTCAACACCAGCAACAAAATAAAGTACAGCCGGATTTTGAAGCAAGCTTGTTTGGCTTCGTAAATGCATTTTGTGGTTGGTAACTACGGGCTTGGGCTGAAGTAAACAGCTTAGTGACAAGCAAATGCTGCGAAATGGCGGTTCTGCGGGCCATTTCGGAAGAAGCTGCGTGTAGCGACATGCAGACAGAGAAAGTAACGGCGCAATAAAGAAATTTGAAGATTCTGAATCATGGAGGAAACGGCGAGGAGTTGGTACCATACGTGAACGGTGTTATTATGGCTTACTTTCTGTTTTCCGAACCAGTTGCTCCTCATCAATGTGGGACCAAGTATTCAATGAGTAAAAACGACCTTTAAAAGTATGTAAGACCCGTGGATATGTGATAAGCTTATTTGAAGAGCAGTTCAGGAAATTTCAGCTGCAAGGCAAAACTGGAGAGGCAATACATCGAAAAATTTTTGGCTGAAACCTGACGACGAGCACTTACCTGTCAAAGGTATGAATTTACTTTGGTTTCTGTTCGGATTTTTATAGGTTGCATTGACGGTGCATGGCTTCGGCTTAAGTATTGAGAAGATATAGGTAAGTGCCGAGCACATATCATACGTTTCACACTTGATACCAAGGCTGAACAAATCGAGAAGCTTTACAATTTTACAAAGAAGTGAATATTGCAATGCTGAATTATTTAGAAAATATGTGTCCCTAAGGCCAGAGAACTGCGCCTACAAAAAAGATTTTGTCAACTTTCAAGAAGTTGCAAATGCACTAGGCAATGCGTAAGAATAAACAAATGTTTCGAAGACTCCGAGTAGTTGCTCATTATTTGCAACTACCTGATAGAAATCTTATATAGTGGTCATAGCATGCGGCGTTCTTCAGCGACACTGGTCGACGCTGAACGTATCACCAACCTTAAACGCCATGGCGGGTGGAAGTCTTCTACCGTGGCAGAAGGATATTTAGAAGATTGCATCTCTAACAAGTTTGAGATCTGCAAGACGAATACAGGGGTGAAGAGCAGCACGACAAGTACTAGTGCTGAAAGACTTCTGAAGAACACTCCGCACAATGTAACGTTGTCAAGATAAATCTGATATAACAATTACTGTTAATATAAACACGATAGAAATTGATAGTATAATATATTAGTTGTTTATGTTATTTTTTAATGTGAAATGTTGAAGTAATGAAGATTAGTATAGGTCACTGTGAGCTAAGAGTCTATAATTCACTAGTGAGCTAAAGGTGCTTTAGCTCACTAGTGACTTATAGTACACTTTATATCCTCAAAATCTGATCAATTATGTAGATATTATATGTAAGTGTTGGATAAAAGTTATTAAATGTCACCTTTTGACTTACTTAGAATTATTATGAGAGTACCACTATTTTAAATATAAATTATCTTTACTTGAACTTCTAAAAATATGAGTTATAATAATTTTATTACTTTTAGGTATCAACTGATGCCTAAAATCCATTGTAAATTGATCACAAATAAATTCTTATTCCTATTCTTACCCTGAATACAAAGAAAAATGTGTGTTTAAACTATACAAAACTTTATTGTCACAAAGTTAATATCAGTTTAAAATTTAATACTTACATTCCGTTTTGACTAAATGACTTGATTAAAATGTATTATGTTACAAAAAAATATTTACTTTTAATTTAAAATTTATTATTTTCGTGCTATTATGTTATTTTTGTTCACACGTAAATAATTTTACATAATTTTACAGGCAAAATGACTTTTACAAATGCCAACAATACATCGAAGTACAAATTTAAATCAGGAAAAACAGCTGAATGTGAAAACTCAACAAACAAATGGCCCAGGCGAATTAAAAAAGAACATTGTCAATTTGTGTTTTTACAAAGAAAACATGGGTATACGAGTAACCGTACACAGTATGGTTTATTTAGAATACAACAAGTGAAAAACTTTTTATTTGTTATTTCTGTAGTAGTTGGTTTTAGTAAAACTCAAGAATAAAGAGGGAAAATAAAATAAAGGTAATATATTCTTGTTTAAAAAATGGTTGGCATGGGTAAATAAGAGTTTAAAAAAAAGATACAACAATAGCAAATAGCAAGTTATGATATTTTATTAAAATTGTTTTTTGTTTTTTTGTGTCTGCCAACATTTTGTTATATTCAATACTTTTTTATAGAACCTACAATTTTGTTATTATTATTATTTTATTTAGATTAGGGCCTATTCGATATATTTATTTGAAATTATGTTTTTTTATATAACCTTTACCTTTATATTTAACGATATAAGCCTTAACGACAACATTAAGTTGTTCATTCATATGTAAATGTTTCTTGGCATACAACAACAAAAAGATTGGGTTATTTTAAACGGCAAAAAACGTTTCTCATTGCTTTTTGATTGCTTTGTAACTAACCAATGATTTTTTTAAATTTATTTTTGCACATCCTAGATTTTCATGATTATTCCTCAAAACATTACGTGTAAAGAAAATAGCATAAAGTCCTCTAATTTTGTTTTATCGGTATGTTTAGTATATCTTTGTTCTTTAAAAAGTGTGTCATATTTATACGTATTTTTGGTTTGTATGAGTAACAATTTTATGCAGCATGATAAAATTAATTTTTGCACATCTCCTGTAGATGTTCATGATTATTTCTTAAAACATTACTTGTAAAGAGTAAAGTATAAAGCTTTTCAGTTTTGTTTTATTAATCTGTTTAGTATATCTTTGCGCTTTTTTATCTTGTATGAGTAACCATATTATGCAGCATGTTAAAGTTTTTATGATTCATACTCAGTGTTTGCATTACATACTCTCCCTTTAGGTCCAGGAAGATGCATCATAATTTTTTTTAAATATCCGTATATTAAAAAAAATAATTTAGAGTGCCATCTGTAGCAACCCCTTCAATAAATCACTTTGACGTATATGTCCTTCATTATCATAATTTACTTTCTCTTCTTCTGATTCACTTTCATTATCACTAAAGTCATAATTATTATTCTCATTATTCTAATACTTTTTTTTAATGTGGTCTTTGATTCTTTACGTTCCTTTTAACTTTAATATTCTTTTTTAGTTTGCATATAACAACATGGGTCGGCAGCTACACCAACTGCCTATAATATAGACAATAAACTTGTTCGTTATTTGCTTTGGTAGTAATAACAGCTAAGCTACAAAAATAGGTGTAGCAGCAAAATTAGAAAAAAGTTTTGCAAATAATATATATAAAATATTATTTGGCGGGGTCATGGGCGACCCCATGTTGTCGTTTAAGGGTTACCAAAACTTTGCAATTTTAGCAATATTTTTATTATTAAAGTTCACTTTCTTGTAAATATTATGCCTAGTGAAAACAAATATTAAAGGTTATTATTTAAAAGATACGAAAAAATTTAAATTAGGCAAAAGAAGAGAGTTAAAAGTATAAATTTTTGGGAAATAAAGTTTACCTAAAGTAGTTTGCAACAACCTGGCCAAAATATTTTTGTAATATTTTAAAAATTAAAATTATATAATAAAATACGATCCTTATTCATTTTCTGTAATCTTTCTTTAGAATAACAATCCAGCCGTATTAAGTCAATATTTTGTTATTACTATTGATTTTTTAATATTCCCATTTACCTATCAAGAGATATGTCTAAAGAAATTTGCAAATTGTCATTTTGCACAAACATTATTTTAATTGGAATTTACTGCTGACCAATCGTGGCCAATTCATGAGCAATTGTTACAGCATGAAACTACCTTCGAATGTTGATGTTGAGGTGCTAAATACATTTATGTAGAAATTAGTGGCCTTAATATTTTAAACTTTTTATGTTTATTTCAGTATCCTTGACCAAATATTAAAGATTAATTATCACTTCTCTAATTGTTACTAGCTTTCAGAAATTCATTTTGAATAATAAATTTTTAATATCGGACTGCTCACAAAATTGTAAGCTTACTGACCAGTAAATTAATCATACTGACCAGTGTCGACCATTTTGTGATCAATTGCATGATTTTGTATTGAGCCATGTATGATTAATTTGTGGCGCTAAGATTTTTATAGGACATTTTAAGCTCGCTGTAAAAGTTGGTTTATGGATAACCAATTTGTCATATTTAGTAACCGTTTATGACCATTTCATAACCAATTTAAAGCTGTTTTTTAAACCTCAACTTTCACATTTTGAGCCGCTAAATAGATGGGTCTGAATAATTTACATTTTTTTGTTTTAATTATTCATTTGCAACTAATATTGCATCTGGTATTCAAAAACTTTACTAAAATAGCATATTTGATATATCTATTCTTAACAGTTTACGAAATATTACCACTTAAATCTGAAAAATATTAGATATTATGTCCATTATACCTACCTACGGCATAGGCACTAAGCTGAGACTGTAGATGTAATTGACCTTATATCCAGATTTAAATGGCCATATTTCCAAAACTATTTAAAAACTCGCCTAGTCCGATACCCGAAATATGTGTTTGAGCCTTATGCTTTTATGACTCTAACACTTATATACATAAGTCATACTCGTGGGAAATGAGTAACGTTCCGTGCTAGCCCCATAATATACCATTTTACTGTAGAATAGTTATTTTTCTAAAGATTAGACACAGTGCGTTTTGGACATACTTAAGTTTTATTATGTAGTTTTTTTTTAATAACTTTGGTTTAATAAAAGAGTTTACAATTCTACATACAGATAAATATAATACTTTTTTTTAATATCATTTATTAGCAGTTTTTGCAAGTATAGCAAATTTTTTAAAGATCCTTATTACCAATCGGTACTAAAAAAATAACGGTGGTCTACCATTTCTAGACTATTCCTCGTTAGCAAAACAACACATAGGTAAAGTGGTAGTAGTATTTGCTCAGGCGTTACGTTTTTATATATTGTTTTCCGCTTTAGGTTACATTTACAATACATTTTTTAATAGATTTTGATCAAAAATGTGTATCTTAATTAGTTTATTAAATATGTGAATCACAGAACAACAAAAGTGTTTTTTCAGTTTTCTTTATATTTCTTAACGAAAAAATTATTGTCCCAGATAATTTTATAAATTGCCAAATTTCAAGTCAGAGTCAAAGTCTTAAGCAAAAAATCTTACTGCAAACTTAAACACTTATTCCTAAAAATTATTCTTACATTAAAAAAAAAAGTTTTTCTTTCTATTAGAACAGTTTTTATCACTGATTTCGTCACGTTTGAAATTTTCTTTCAGCGTCGTCAGCCGGCATTACTCTTCCGTGCTTGTCCACTCGTCTTTAACGTCCAATATTTCTCGTACGTGCTCTCCTAACGGTTAGCTGACCAACACGGATCCCTACTTGGAGGAACGTATTAAAACAACTTTTTCGTATCAGCTTAACAATTTACCAGAATGGCTTTTCGCTTGCTTCCGATGCCATTGTAACAATTTATTAGTAATATGGTGGTAACTTTGGACCTTGTAATTTGTGGCTACTTTTAAGCTATATAAAATACATTTTAGAATTACAAAGAATAAAAGTTTTTTTATAGATTGGGCTTTTTTAATAAAAAATACAATGCTTTGGTTATCTTTTATGAAAACCCACACGTATTTGCTATTAGCATTAACAATTTTTTTCTTTTTCGTTTTTTTTTTATAAATTTAGTATATCTTTGGTGTAAAATATAATTGGATTAGCTTTTTAACTAATAATATATGTCCTAACTAGTGCTGAAAGTGCCAGTTCGGTTAAGCAGTCAGGTGCGAAATACGGCCTTTGTTAGGAACGCTATTTTTTCTACGTCTCGTAAAGTATCAAAAAAAAAATAATTTTTAATAATTGTGGCGTTTTGCTGGTAAAACGGGTTTTTTTGTTGTGAAAATATTAGTGTCTGCGGTGTTTTTCGCACATTTTGAGTTATTTCGGCAAAGGCTAATGTTCTTTTAAACATGAAGTTAATGAAAATCCTTTATTCGCTTATATATGGTTCCATATTTTTGTTCTTTTCCGAAAAAGTAGTGCGGAAAAGTAACTTTTTAGAACTAAAATTCTTGCAAAAAAATTAAAAAATTTTGAACGCAAGTAGAAAAAATATTTAATTTTAAATCCAGAGTTAACGCCTTTGATCAAACAGTGTTTCTGCCTGTGTCTTAAAAGTTAGTTTTTGCAACTCATTAATTTTATACACATCTAGTGTTTAACATTTGCCAAAATTTAGACTTGCCAACAGAATATTTTTTAAATGCTAAAAAAGAAACATTAAAAGGTACAAAGAAATGTAATTGCAAATATTCTGAAATAAAAACAGTTGGCTTTTAAATCTAAATAAAAATAAGTCAGGTTTTTTCTGATTTTGAATATATTAAAAGCATTTTTAATAATTTAAATGGAGAATCTTGTAAACTATTTACAGCTTTTTCGTATCAGCTTAACAATTTACCATACTTGCTTTTTTGGCTTCCGATGCCATTGTAAAAATGTATTAGTAATATGGTGGTAACTTTGGATCTTGTATATTGTGGAAGCATAAGTAGTGTAGGGCGTTCGTGCGTTACGTGTGTAATAGGACTAAGTTTTTGAAATGTTTTATATTTCAGTAAAAGACTATTTTTTTAAAATATCTTCTTATAACATTTTTTATTATTCATGACAACTAAAAACTATTTTCTTGCTGGTTACTGATTCCAGGTGTAAATAATACATAATACAAATACTTTATTACATGCCCCTTTTTTTAAACGTTTAACCTATCTGGTGGTCAAATTATCCTTCAACTTCTTCCCTCATTGACTTATTTTTTATTTAAACATATATTTTTTTCTTTAACCTCTATGTCACGAGTTTGGCCTTTCCAATTTTAATTGTGATTACTTGCTTTTTTTAAATTATATTAATAGATTAATATAATTACTACTGGAACTGCTAAGACTATCATGGTTTTGTTGATTTCTGTTTAATTTAAGTTGACTTCGGTTTCTTCTGTACCTCTTTTCAATGTTGTCACTAATTTCATAATCAAAACGATTTGTCGATATTATATTTCCTGTTTCCCAAGTAGCGTCTTTATGGCGTTTAAATAATACTTTTTGATTTTCTTCTAATAAATTCATTTTTCTTGTGATTCTGTCGTAATAACGTTTCTGATTTTCTTGTTTTTGTAACATTTATTTTCTAACATTTTTCAGATCAATTAGCTTACATTGAAGCTCATCTTTGTAAACTGGTGGTGAAGTTTAAATGCTTTGATTAAACAATAATTGTGCTGGTCCCGGTAACCCATCGGCTGTTGCCGTATTGTTATAGTAAAGGATGGCCAAAAATAAATTTTTAATAATAATGGAAACTTATAATATAATTTAACAAAATTATAAAATTCTATAGATAAAAACGGTGAACAGTTATCAGAAAAAAATTCTACTGGTAAACCAAAAGAGCATAATACATTTTTTAAACTAGATATAACAGAAGTAATAATTTTTACTGTATATTGATTAACTATTATATAATATATACTATAATAATCAACAGTAACATGAAAGTTTAAACCATTAACGTAAACAAAATCGATTTAAATTTTTTGCCATCGCAATTCGGATATTTTATGAGGAGTTATGAGTAACTAAGGAATATTTTTCGCAAATCGCTGACAAATGTCACAACTTAATACAAACTGTCCAATGTCTCTTGTATCTTGGACATTTTCCCATATTTTTACATGATTGTACTCCCTAATATGCTTTATGAATAACATTAATAAATTCGGTTTTTAAAGAATCAAAAAATATACCTCAGTCGTTTTACAAAAATAATACATTATCGAATTCATAAATGTCATTGCAAATTTCCCAGTATATTTTTTACATTTTTTAAAACATTTCATTTATGCACTGGCCAATCCTCATGAATAAAACTTTTTAATTGTTTTAGTTGTTATTCGTTTTACATTCTTATCAGAAATTAATTTCAAAAATATTTTTGACTGGATCCCTGCTTAAAATATCAGTAATTTGCATCTTTTTACCAGGTACAAAATTTAATTTAATTTGATATCACAACAAACGCATCACCAATCTTTGTAATATTGGCGATAAGTTCTTAATTGGTTCTTTAACTATACCTAAAAGGGGATAATAATCGGTGTTTATTGCAAAATTAATACCGTGGGGATAATAATTAAAACATTTACAAACAAAAATTTTAGCCAAAGCTTTCTTTTTAATTTGGCTATATTTTTGTTGTGCCGCATTAAGAGAAACTAAAGTAAATTCTATAGGATGGCCATTTTGCATTATAACAGCACCCATTCCGTATTGACTTGCGTCCACAGATAAAACGGTTTTTTTTTAATACGACAATACTGGTGTGGAAGTAATAACATATTTAGGATCACTTGTCTTGCTCATGATCCCATACTCATTTATTACCTAATATTTTTCGTAAGGAAGCCATTTTTATCTGACAAATTTGATATAAATGTACCTAAATATGTAACTAAAGCCAATAACCGTTGTAATTCGGTTTTTTGTTTGGAAAAAACATACTTTCTATGTCTTTAACTTTTTAACTATCTGCTCTATTTCCGATTTGTTTATTATGTGACCCAATAACTTAACTTTCTCCAATGCAAATTTTGATTTATCCCTATTAAAGTAAGTACACTATTTGCTAATCTTTTAAGTACAGGATTTATATTTTTATTATGATCTTTTAAATCTTTAACCAAAATTAAAATGTTATTTAAATAACAACCCCGAGATGAACTCTAACAATCCTAAAAATGATACTTTGAAATATTTCTGGTGTACTTCAAATTTCAAAGGGCATTTCCAAATAAGAATTTTTACCAAATGGTGTTGCAAAGAACAAGGTTTTAAACTTTTTTATTAAGAGGTACTTGCATAAATGCAGAGGAAGCATTTACAACAGAATATATTTTTAAACCTGTTAACTGAAAAAAAAAAACTTTAACATTAGAAATCATAAAATGTTCTCTTTTAATATGTTTATTTAATGCTCTTGGATCTATGCATATTTTCACATCACCATTTGGTTCATTAACTACAACGATGGTATATACCCAATCGGTTGATTCACTTATTTTTTAAATTAAGTCCTTTTTTCCATTTTATTTAGTTTAGGAAAATTGTTTTTTAAAGCAAATGGAATTTTTCTTGCAGAACTAATTTTTGGTACAGCTTTTTTATCTAACTGAATCCACATTTTTCATTTTTAATTTTTTTGAAAACTTGAAAAACTGGAATATTTTTGTGTTGTTAATTTTTACTTTATATTTGCACCATCTATGTTTTATAATTCAGACCATTCTAAAATATAATTACTTGTTTGACATATTCACCAAACAAATTTGTTATAATTTAAAATTGTGTCTACCTGTTAATTATTTTTATCGAAAACTTAAAAGTCATGAACCTGCTTAAAATTTCTACAATATTTTTACATTGACCTTTACAACCACAATTATTGCACTTTTTGTAATATGTTGGACATCTATTAATAATGTGTGATACTCCACAATTTAAACAATTTAATCGGTCTTTACTCACATTGAACTTTTAAACCTATTTTTGTCATATTTATCACCTTTTTAATGTTATACTTATTAAAGTTCCGATTTGTTATCGTAAGAACTCCAGAATCATAATTATTAACTAACAAATTATAAAAAAAATATTCATGCTACCTATTTCTAGGCTTCTACAACTTAAAATTGTTTCTTGCAAAGTTAAATTAGGTTTTTGTAAAAGAACCTCTGGGATTTTTTGTCAGCAATTTCCAAAATAATTCGATCCCTCAATAAAATATCTTTATCTTTAAATTTACAACTTGATATTAAGGTATTTAAATATTTAAAAAATATTCAAAAACTTTATTGTAATGTTAATTTCTACTAAAAATAAAAGTGGTGTAATACTAAACTTTTAATTGGTTTACAATAATCATTAATTTTTTAAAAATTATGTAAATTTTATTTTTGTCAGTATCATTGTCATATTCAAATGTATTATAAATTTGTATACCTTCATTTTTAATTAAATTTAAAACAATGGCTGTACTTACCTCTTCATGTCTTTTCTCAGTGCCACTAGATTTAAAATATATTTGGAGCTTTTGCTTCCACACCTTCTAGTTTTGGGACATATTTCCAGAAAATACCATAGGTTTAATTGACATAGCTAAATCCATTTCCAATGCTTTCTTTTACTATCTTTTAACTGCTGCTACCATGTAATTTTTTATATTTGAGTAAAAGGCTATTTTTAATAAATATCTTTTTATAACATTTTTTTATTATTCTTAACAACTTAAAAAATCCAAAACTATTTTCCTGCTGGTTACTGGTTCCAGGTGTTTATAATACGTATTATAAACACTATATTATAGTCTAAGATCCGAATAAGAAGCGACCTTCACCCATCTGTTTACCGGATAAAAACTGTAATATATTAAAGATAGTATTTAAACAAAGGTATTGCCTTAGGGTTGTCTAAAAAATTAGGTCAAGGCTATGACCAATTAAAAAAAAAAATAGATTTTAAAATTTTTGAATGTCCCTGTATAGTGTCAATTTTCATTTTTTTACATGACAATTCTAATATATACACATGACACATGTACATCTTATTTTATTAGGCTAAAAATGGCAATACATTTTTTAATAAAACTGGAGTTGGGTGGTTTTACAATTAAGGTGACGATATGTGGTTGTAATGACAACCACACACAATATATCTAACACAATGGACGTGACTATTTAGAGTTACCGAGTTGCTGCCTTTGATCAAGCATTGTTTCCGAATGTGCTTTAAAAGTTTATTTTCTGCAACTCATTAATTTGATATACATCTAGTCTTTAATATTTATTATGAAATTAGTAATTTGAATTTATTTGCCAAAATTCATTCTCACATGATATTTATTAAATAAAAATTAGGAAAAACTTATAAAAACCTACAGGAAAATCAATTGCAAGTCCTTAGTTTTCAAAAATATAAACAGTTTGCTTTAAAGCTTAAGGACTATTTATTAATTTTTTTCTGCTTTTGGATATATTATCAGAATTTTTTTAAATTTTAATCAAACATATTATTCTGTTTACAAGTTTTCGTATTAGCTAAACAATGTGCCAGAATGGCTTTTTGTTTACTTCCGATGACATTGTATATAACAATTTATTAGTAATATGGCGGTAACTTTGGACCTTGTAATTTGTGGCTACTTTTTAAGCTTTATAAAATAAATTTTAGAAATATAAAAAATAAGAGTTTTTTATTATAGATTAAAATTTTTTAATACAAAATACAATGTTCTGGTTAACTTTTATAAAATACATATTTGCTATTAGCATCTACCAAAACTTTTTTCCTTAATTTCGACCATTTACCAATCAGTGTTTTTGCCTGTGTCTTAAAGTTAGTCTTCGTCACTCATTAATTTTATACACATTTAGTGTTTAATAATTTTTACGCCATAAATCATTTTGATTTATTCGTCAAAATTTATACTTTTAAAAATAATATTTTTTGAATAGCAATTAAAAAAAAACGAGTTATTAAAAAATCAATTTCAAGTCATTAGTTTTCTGAAATAAAAACAGTTGGCTTTCAGATCTATGGATAATATGTAATTTTTTTCTGATTTTAGGTATATTATCAGTATTTGTGATAATATTAATGAAAAATCTTGTATACTAGTTACACGTTTTCCGTATCAGCCTAATAATTTACCAGAATTGCTTTTGCTTCGTTTTAAGGGCTTGACGAATGATTCCGGGTAATTTAAAAGCTTATCGGTTTTTTGCATCAAAGGTGCGCGCTCCTTTGATGCAATGCAATAGGATGGTTTGTTTGGACCGATGTTTGGCGAATTGTTGCTAGTCTGGACGCAGCTTATTATAAACGTGTTTTAACTGTGCGTTCACTTTTAAAACATGCACGACTGATCCTTATTCAATAAACCATATGTGCTTCAAGGGTTTGCGAATTGTTTCGACCTCTACATCACATATGATTCATGGAAAATAAACATTAAAGATGTTAAAGGTAAATTTTTAAATTAAAAAGACAATACCCTTATAATAAATAGTAAAATATTTTTCGTAAAATCTTATTTTATAATAAGTTAACCACAACATTTTATTTTTAGTTAAAAAGCCTAATCTTACCGCCATATTACCAATAAATTGTTGCAGTGTCATCGAAAGCAAGCAAAAAGTAATTCTAATAAATTGTTAAGCTAAAATGAAAAACATGTAAATAGTAACCCTATTAAAATAAGAAATAAAATTAAAAAAAAGTTTGTTGCTTATATTTTAGTTCCTTTAATCAAATGTATTAGGTGGGGGAACATGGATCAAACAAAAACAATATTTTTACTAGAAAATATATTTAAATTAAAAGATTTAAATTCTTGTACAATAATGAAGCTTATAGAAAAAGGCAATAAAACTAGTAGAAACAAAAAGGAAATATTGTTTTATATTAAAATAAATATAACAAATAAAAAAAGACATATTTAAACCTTAACAAATGGAATGTCAGTATCAAATTTATATTATTTATTCAAATCTGAGTCCAATTTCTTTAAGGAATTTTTCTGTATTTGAGTTATGTCTTCACTCCTGATTACGGATTTATCGTTTGCAATAAGTTTAAATTTTGTCCTATCTTTTCCAATCGATTTCATTCCAATGACAACAATTTCTGGTTCAACTTCTATTATCTTACACAAATATTTGTATGTTTTTTTACCTCGTAGCGAAGAAAATATTGCCGAAACATACTGACGAGTTGTTTTTTGTCATCATGTTCTAGTTGTCGATGTCGGACATATATACTTTAGTTGCCTGATCCTCTTTATTTGGTGCTAACGTAGAATGTATTAGATTGATATTTTTATCATCACAGTCATAATTACACAGCCCCACAAAAAATAACAGTTGGTGGTCCGAAGGATTAGACCATAGTATCTTTATGTTTTCGGGATCGCTGAATCCAAATTCGAAGTCAGTTTGACCCCATTAGGTTATAGTCAAGCAATTTTCAAGGTCAAATCATCAAAATTTATTTAAAATAAACCACAAACAAGGTACCCTTATGTTTTTGGGATCGCTTAGTCTTAATCCGGAAGGTTCAATTTGACAACGGATTCGGATTTAGCGACTCAAAATACCCTAAGATATCATGAATTTGGTGCATTAACAATAATTTCTGATGATTTGACCTTGATATGACCTTGATCTTAACCTTATAGGGTCAATTTGACCACGGATTTACATTCAGCGACCCCAAAAACATAAATATATCATGATTGTGGTTTATTTAAAAAAATATATTTATTTGAGTTTGAAATGACTACGACTTTGACCTGATTGGATCATACTAACTCCGGATTCGGATTAAGCGATTCCAAAAACATAAAAATACCACGATCGTGATCTCTTTTGATAAATTTCGATGATATGATCCTAAAAAGACCTTGATCCTGACTTGATGGGGTCAAATCGACCCCAGATTCGAATTCAGCGACCCCAAAAACAAAAAAGATACCACGGTCTGGTTTTTCGGACCTTTAACTCTTTTTTACTTGTTGGGCTGTGATTGACCTTCAAATGACCTTGATTCTGGCCTGATAGGGTCGAACCGACCGCAGATTCGGATTGTGCGACCCGCAAAAATATAGAGATACCATGGTCTAGTTCTTCGGACCACCAACTTTTATATTTTTTGGTGGAGCTGTGTTATCGATTGCCTCATTAAGTGCTACGGTAGCCGTTGATATACTACATCCACTAGACTAGACTAGAGTCACCAAATCTTTGCTCTTTTGACAAAGTTGTTAGAGCACTTTCGACTTCAACTGTTAAATCTTCTTCTTCAATTTGCTCTCTCACTCTGACTCACCAAATCTTTTGAACACTTGTTGACGATCCAACGAATAAATACCAGAAGAACGAAATGAGTTTATCAATTTTCGTTTTATTGCTAAGGGCATGTTTTCAGTATCTTCGCTCGGGTGATTTCTAGCTCGTGCAGGTTTTGCATCTATGGTAATTAAAGTTTTTTACAATGTGGGAACCATACACATTTGACACTGCTGCCCTCGCTCGCTTTATCTTAGTGGCTAGTCTTTGTCCAAACGAATATTTATGCCTGTTAAAAAGGCTGTATGTCCAGTTAACTCCAGGAACATTGTTCTTTAATATGTTGACTGTTTTGGTTTTCCGTCCAAATAATATTTCGCTATCATCCTTATGTCCATAAGATTTAACGAAAAACCCCAATCTGAACACTTGGCTGTTGATTGAAGACCTCTTGTTTGGTGAAAATTGTGGGGCGACCTGGTGATCCTTCATGTTTACTAGTATATTAGTGCACCCCAAAAATGCCTTTAAAAAGTATTAGGCTGTGTTTATGTCCGAGCTGTTTTGAGCGAGATTAGCAGCGCGGCTCGACCGAAACATCCTTATGTTACTGTACCATAAAGGTGATTTTGTCGAGCCGCGCTGCTAACCTCGTTTCTTATCGCTTCTACATAAACAAACACATCCTAAGCCATAGCTACAACTAATTTATCATAAAGGAGTCCCTGGGCCAGTAATAAAATTGACTTTCTGAAAATAATACTTTTAAAATCTTTTAGGGAAGTTCCTTTTGACAAGTTTATCACGAATACTCATACGGCGGTTTAACTCATGTCAAATGTTTCAGGTGTCGGACTGGGCAAATGCGTATCTTTTTTATCGGACAAGTTTACTACAATTTTTTACATGCATTGTACCAAAAATCGTTGTAGTCACAAACCATAAGGCCCATTGTAACAAGTATTGGATTTCGGATTGGACGAGTTTTGTAACTGTAATCTTTAAGATTTTTAACACAATGTTTAAAATTTACTTGTTAAATTTTGTGGCAAACTTGTCCTACAAAAAAACTTACAGATTTGCTATTTCCGACACCCGAAACATTTAATTGAGAAGCTGGGTTAATGCGCCGCCCCCATATCTGGCGGTGTGAATATTTGTGGTGGACTTGTTAAAAGCTACCCCCAAAAAAAAAAAAAAATTTAAAAGTGGTATTATCATAAAGTATATTTTATTACTTGTCCAGGGACTAAAATGATTAAATGCATTCAACTATATACTTTTTGGTTGCACCAAACCACTTAAATGCAAATATCTTAAAAACGGTGGCTTAGAGCCATTCCAAGTACACCTTTTTTGTGAAAAAAAGCATAAAATAATCTACTTGTTTTCTTAGATGGTGCATATAGAGTAGCACAAAACAGATAAGAGGTTTAAGAGAAATTTAAAGTAGTGTAGGAGGTGTCCTCTAGTTAACACATAAAAATTAACAAATATGAATAGCGCATGTCTGAAAACACCTAGATACCGAGTTTTGTTACAATATTGAAAACGTATAAAATATTATCAAAATAACTTTAAAATATTTTTTAAACTTTAACACCCTGTATCTTGTTTAATATTAACTTTTGTACGAGGTTAGTTTAGTTAAATCGCAATATTTTAACTTTACAATTCTCCAGCTGAGTTTTGGCCAGTTACTTAAGGGCCACCCTGTAAAATTTTACAATTAAAAAAACAAATTTAATAATTAAGTGTGAAATAAATATTTAATAATTAATTACAATTTACAGCTTAATTTGATATTATATTGTTTTTGTAAGTTAATTTAATAAAAAATTTGTTTTTTAAAGTAAAAAAGTTTAAGTTTATATCATCCATTATCTTATAGAAAGAAGACTATTTTTTGCATAGCTTTGAATTTCTTTGTTCCTTCATATTCATCATTTTTCTTATTAGATATAGATAAACGTCTCCTGGCATTTTTATGACTCCCATTCGTTTACCTTAAGATTATATCTTGGAGCATAAGCCAAGAATGTAGGCCCTTTCTTCTAAAACAAAACGCAGCGCCCGCCGGTGTCGGACTTATACAAATGGCATTTTTTGCGGTGTCATTTATTTTACCGAAACCCTTATCACTTAAGCGCAAAATATAAATTTTCAAATGGGGCAATATTGCCAACCAAGTACGAGCATATTTTTTTATTAACCTAATGCACACATACAATGATTAAGATTAAACTACCTCTTACTTTAAACATAAACAATGAGATTGCTCTATGGTCATAATGACCTTAAAAATAGACTTACTTTCTAAACAACCTTTAAAAATTACACCAGTCTTACCACCCTAAAAGGTTAGGGGGCAATTTTTGCCAATGCATAAAATGAAGACCTATCCGAAATGTGTACGCTTAAAAAATGTTAATTTAATTTTTATAAGTAATCCCAGAGATAAGTTGAAGAAAACGGTGTATTTTTTTTATAAAAATATTTTTCGACTTGCTTATTCCCGTTTTAAATGACTTTGGAATTTTTAAAGTTTTGTTTTGCCTGTGTGTATCGCTTGTGAGCTTCAATAGTAACACAACTCAAAAAATCACCTTTCAGATAATTGGGTTTAAAGTTTTCACTACAAGGTAAAATGCATAAAATATGTGTGCTTAAACCAAAAATACCTTTAAGTTGATACTTTGCCAGTTACTGTTGAAAGAATGTGTATTTTGCTATATACACATGTTCTTAGTGTACAAAACTTATGTTTTTTGAGCTGTGCCTCTACTGCAGCCTATGAGCGAAATATTAAGCAGGCAAATTTTAATTCCCCAGGCGAAACAGGCATAGATCAAAATTTTTGTGCTGTAAACTGTAATTACTATAAATTACTCAATACCTTAATATTTTTTTGGTAAAATTGGCAACCCAAACCCCCAACGTAATAGTATACTAAGTGGAAGTAAAAACTACTGCAATTAACTCTTAAGTATCTTTAAAACCACTAAAGCCAAAATTTGCCAAATTTAAATTAAAAAGTATCAGGCATGAAGAATCAAATGGTTATATCGGCAATCTTTACCAGTTTTTCCAGTTTTGTGCTAAATATTTTTTTTTTTTCGTTTTTTTAAATTCATTGCCTTATGCAATTTAATTCATAAATTACGCATAAATGAATGTAAATGATTAAGTAAAAATAGGAAATCCATTTTTATTTGTTTCTAAGATAAACCAACACCACATTTTGGGTTAAAAGTTTAGATTTTATGTTTAAATATCTTTAAAACCTCTAAAGCTGTGTTTACAAATTTTTATATTAGAGGGTTTCTAAAAGGGAATTGAGCAGCTATTTTCTTATTGTTGCCAGATTTTTTTGTTTTGCGCTACAATTAATATTTTTGGTATTTTAAATAAAATGCGATATTTCCAAAATTGCAATGAAAGAAGCGTGCCAACTTTAGTAAGATTAGAATTTTTTAAAATTTATTTCTCACCAGTTACCAATATACAGCGTGTCAGCTTAAGTTCGCACCATATGGAAAATTTTTATATTATTAATTTTATGAAAAAAAAGTTGTTCCTTATAAAATGTTCTGCATGGTCTAAAACCCTATATGCAATCATCAGATATTAATCTATTGCAGTGGTATGCGAGATATGACAAAAAATATAAATTTTGTTCAGGAGGAAAGTACCTTTATTTTTCATAATATCGAAAATGTTTATATAGAAAAGATGTTTAGAAATAAAAAAAAATACCACAAAGTTGTTTATTTTCAAGAAAAATTTTATTCAATTTTTATGCCTTAAGGGTAAAAATTTAGGTTTTTCCTTTAGTGCATACCTATTTCAAATTTATATATGTAAAGAAAGCTAAAGAACTGTCGAAAAAGCAAAAAAATCACAAAACGCTTGTTATCGCAGAAAAAGATGTTTTTGCATATTTGAAAAATATTTTAATTCCTAAACATATTTTTCTTATAAAATTTTTGATAATATGAAAAATAAGGGTACTTTCCTCTTGGGCAAAATTCATATTTTTTGACATACCTTGGATACCACTGCAAAAAATTTATATCTAATGATTGTAGTTTAGATGCTACAACATGCAGAACTTTATTTTTTTTTTTTTGTAAAACTAATAATCAAAAAGTTATCCATCCGGTGCAAACTTAAGTGTACACGCTGTATTATAACACCGCAATTTCATTAAAATTTGGCAACAATGCTGATATCACTGATCAATTAGGCATGCCTAAACGCCTCCAAATACCAAACACAGCTTTAGCGGTTTTATAGATATTTAAGCGTGTACGTACTTTTTGCTGAAAGTCTAATGTATAAAATCTTAGCAACAAATAAAGAAATTATATAAAAATATAAGTATTTGTTAAATTTATTTCGCTCAATTTACTGCAATAAAAATAAATAAGGCATTTTATTTAAAAAAATAAAACAATTGGTTTAGCACAAAAGTGGTATATCTGGCAACAGTGTCGATATCACTATTTAAATCCACATTTTCAATATACCTTGGATACCAATTTTGGTAAATGTAGCTTTGGCGGTTTTAAAGATATTAAAGAGTTGCAGTACTGTTTTCTAAGCCAGTATAACATTACAAGTGTGGAAACTGACTAATTTTACACGAAACCCACAAGTGTAATGTTAGCTTTACATCTGACATTTATTGCATGATAATTTATGTCAGACAGAAATTTTGGCTAATGTAAACGGTCAAAAATTTATTCTATTGTTTTCTTTTTTCGGTTTTTGGTTCTCCACGTGTGAGAGCGTGTATATTCAGCCATAGCCAAGTGGTTGTCGTCAAAATGTATGTCCGATAGAATTTTTTTATTGTTAACATTAGACAAAATTTCTATCTGGCATAAATATCATTCAATAAATGTCAGAGGTAAACCTACCATAAGAAAGGTATTTATATACAAGTTATGTACACTATTTTTCTTACGACCACAAATGATTTATACAAAAAATTAGGTTTGCTTTTTGTGATATAATCAACAATATCTCTAATAAAAGGATATTTAAGTAAATAGCAAGTGGCACTTTTATTGAATTTAGAAATCGTAGAAACGTTGGTGCACAGTCGTCAACGAAGCTGTAAAACAGGTAATCATTAAAAGTCCTTAGAAACAGGTCCGATAGTGATATTTGTTTTTTATTTGCACTTTCCTATATTATTATTTAAAATTAAAAACCTCTCAGGGGAGAAAAATACTAACTTGTATCTTTTAAACAATATAAGTGTTATTTACACAGGGTGTCTAGTAACCTTACCGACGAACTTTAAAAGGTAATTCTCCAAAGAAAAATACGGAGAAAGTTTTTAATTGGTACATGCTCTAAACTACACAAACACAAACTAGTTTTAAAACTATAGAGTGTTAAAATTGAAAAAAAAATGTTTTAACATGACGGACGTAAGTCTGAAAATTCCTCAGTCAAATATCAATACCTGTCTTGACAGGTTTTTGATATTTTAGAAATAAAAAAATATATATAATTTTTATGTTTTCTACATAAAAGTTTAGGTAATGAAAAAATTATAAGTATTTTATGCCCATATTTTGAACTAACCGACTAAACAGATTTATTTGACGTGCCTTAACGGGGATATAGACGGTCATGCAAAACGATTACATTTGCAAAGGAGAGAGGGAAAGAGAGATTAAAGATTGTTTAAAGAAAACGCAGTAAAATCAGTTTTTTTTTCAAAAATTAATTACCGTTAATACCTCACGGACGACCCTGGTGACAATGATTGCCTTTATTATACGTTAAGCAACTTTCTTTAATATTGGGAAGATCTGTCTTTAAATTTTAAAAATATCTTAGCTGCTATAACAGTTATAGAAAAAAAATATTACTTAAAAAAATAACAGCCTGTAGTTCCTAAAGTGGTTGGTAAAGTTAATGGATACCCTGTATAAATACTTTTTATACTGTTTACAAAAATACAAATAATATCTTTCTGTCTTAAAAGATTTCTTATTTTAAATAACATGAAAAAAGTAAAAAAACTATCAAAATTGTAGCTGTTTCTGAGTACATTCAAAGAAAAGGCTTAATTGACACGACTAATATCCCTATAAATAAAACCTAAAACAAATATTCCAGACATTGTAAATATGTATTGACTTTTTATTTAACGTAACATTTTGCTTTGGTCAACAGTTTCTATAAACTATATTTGAAATTTATTCAGGTACGTAAATCGGCTTTTTATTGAGTGGACGCAGATTTACGAAACAAAAGTTAACAATATTCGTTTTTATGTTTTTATGCAAAGCAGATTTTTCATGATACACATGACCATTTGGTAACAATTTCGCTAAAACATTTTTACATGCATGAGCACCGTAGTAAAATTTTGAAAAATCAAACGGTTTTAATAAACTGAATTTAAACTGATAAAAATTAAAGCAGTAAAGCGTAAATGGTTTTTATTTTCTTTTTAGATATTATATGTCCAATATAAAATGTAGAATATTGGCTTAAATGCCTAGAGTCTAAATATAAAAGTTCGTAAATATGGTAACTAAAGTATTTCTTTATAAATCCTAATAACAAAAAATATTATTTGTCTGAAACCCCCAATATAAATTTTTTGTACAAAGGTAAAACAGTGTGGTTAAATTTAATAGCGAAGGTATTAGAATCTTAAAAATATCACAAGTAAAATGGTTTTAAACCGGAGAAAGCTAAAGGGTGTTTGGTAATGCAATTACTTATAATTTTATCTTATTTTGTTCATAATAATTAAAAAGACTAATATGGGCTTTTTTAAATTGCTTTATTTCCTTATTTTAAATTTGTTTAAAATCTGATAAACACAATTGTGACATCTTTTTATTTCCAACAATTTTTTATTCCGGAAACGTTTTCTTTGTTCTTTAAGACAATGTACAGTGTGTTGTAACTCTATTTAAACAGGAAATCACTTTGCCGAAGTTATTTGTGAAAAAGGTAGTTGGAACGTATGTATATGTTACTATATAAATGTCATTTAAACAGGGTGTCCACTTACTTTACCAAAAACTTTAAGGGAAGATTCTCAAACAAAAATAGGAAAAAATACTTCATATGAACATATGTCTTAAAAGTCATACTTTGTAGTTTTGAAGTTTTGCCTCAAATATTTAAAAAATAGGACATGTTCTTATCCTTTAAACAAATTTTACAAGACGACCTTGAATTTTTTTAAAATCCAATTTTCTCTATAAATTATTAAATTTATTTAAGGCAAATTTGGTCTAACTTATTTGACAAGATATGTGATAAGTGTAAAACCAGCTATATAAATTAAAAAACTTATATTAAAGAAAAACAAAAAGGAATACGTGAATTGCCCATTTTTTTTTTTTTTTTGAAAAAATGTATTTTTTACTTTTGTTTTACTTTTATTTAAAATTTTGTACATTGGCCTAAAATTTAATACCTAACACCTCTTTTAAATCATTTTTTTAGATATCGAGCCAACTAACCTCACTTTTTGATATTTTAATTTAATTTTTATTAATTATCTTCCCAACCGAAGCCCATGAGCTGGATGTCATTATTAAATTTTAGGTTACTAGATAAGCAGAGGTAATTCCAAAAAGAAAAAATTGATTTTAAAATTAAAAAAAACTGTATGTGTCCAACTCTTTGGCGGTGTAGAAACATCCAAAAAGTTGTATTATAATATAGGGTGTTTGCAAAAAGTCCGTACAAAATGCTACCACAAATTTCTCGGATCAAAATTGAACGGTCTAACGCAATTAACCTTAGAAGAAAAGTTGATCATTTGGGAGATACAGGGTGTCAAAATTTTTATTTAATTTTAGTTATTTTAAAATATTAAGTTTATTATATATATGTTTTTTTTACAAAATTCGGTATTAAAGGTTTCAGAGGGGGAAATCGAAATATGATACTGTGTTTGTTGGAAAATGTAGAGGGAGCCATTTACAGTCCTTTGCTAAGGTTCAATGTGTTATAACTTTTTTAGAATCAATTGCTTATAGCGATATTTACTAGGTATATCTTTTTTGTAAAAATCATAAGAGAGAACAAAAATTATCCACTAGAATTAAATTATACCGAGGCAAAAAAACAATAACACTTTGAACACAAGTCAAGGACCGCAGGTGGCTTCCTCTACATTTACCAGCAAAAATATGAGTAGCTTTTAATTCCTTACCTTATTAAAACCCCCAGAAAATAAAAAAACAATATTAAATAAAATATTTAAAAATATCTAAAATAAAAACGTTAACATTCCGTAACTCACAGACAATCAACTTTTCGACAAAGATAAATTGCGTACAGCACATTTTATTTTAGCCTAAGGAGTTTGTGGTAGCATTTTGTACAGACCATTTAGGGACGCCCTGTATGTTGCATATTTGCTATGCCTCTTGTTACACTTTAATTCTTTTCCTCCAAAGCATTGAACTGTGTTTTAATTATTTGATGGTACATCCCTCTGCGATCAAGGCTTTTAGTTCAAGCATTTTCTTAAATTTAAATTCTTAAATGCACAAGTTTAAGCCAAAATAACAATGTAAGCAATTATTGTGATATGATATATACAGTGCAAAACTAGAATTATTTGGAAACCAAGTATGTTATTTTACTTTTCAAAAATTATTAATATGGCTTTTCTTTATTTGTTAAAGGTAAAGTTAATTTTGTATTAAAAAGTCAATAATTTATAGCTTTTTATTGGAGTAGGTCAACATTTCCACAAATAATAATTTGTTATATATAATTATAGAAACATTAGAAGAGTAATGTGGTGAAAAACCTTAGTAATGTCTTTTTACAATATGCTGCCGTAAGAAAAAAAGAAATAAGACATTTAAATAAACTTTATTATTTTTTAAAAAGGTATATTATAAAACAGTTTTGAAAAAAATAGTATTGTTTTTTTTCGGATATTTGTCAACCATATAAATTTAAATTCAAGGGATCGCTTTACAAAGCTAACTTACAGCTTTCAGAATTTAAATGATAAAATTTGTGGTATGTGGTATCTGTGTATATTGAAAGTTATTTTTTTTTGTGATTTTGTTTCCATTTTAATTTTATTTTATTTAGTATTAAAACTGACCCTAATTTTATTTTTTTTGCTTTTTTATTTAAAGGTGATCATTTTTTGAGCATCACTTCAAATGTGTTAACAACTTTCATACCTTAAGGGTAATTATATAAAAACCCTTGTTTAAAAGAAAATACAGTGCTTGTCTAAATTTAGGACCTCCCATCCTAACTTTTAAATTGTTTGGTATTTTTTCATGAAAATTTAAGGACTTGGGTAAGACAACATAAACCAAATTTTAGAAAATAAATGATAGATATAAATGTCAAACTGACAGCTGGGCGCCATTTTGAAAAGAAAAATTAAATGAATAGAGTGGTCTTGTGGCACATCAATTTAAGGCTTCTGACAAGTACTTTATACCCCAGAATGTACTTTATCTACTACAAAATGGCGGTACACTAAATACCTCATTTAGATGGCCGTTTTTCCGAATTTAATAAAGGTATACTTAATGCTGTATTTTCCTAAAGTTTTTAGGGATTTATCCAGTGGTAATATTAGTAATACTATACAGGGTAGGACAAAAAGTGTAGATTTTTTAATGACGCACCCTGTATATTATATCACTATTAAAAAGTTTCTGCCAAAATAACAATATTATTTTTGTATTAAAATTTTTAATTAAATATTTGGTCCTTTCGTACTAAAATATTGTATCTAATATTATCTATTTTTAACTCCTAGGCCTTTAAGAAAATATGACAAAGGGTATATCTACCTTTATTTGTTATTTTTCTTTTTAAAATGGCGCTAAGCTGTCAGTTTGATATTTATATCTGTTAGTTCCTGTCTAAAATGTTGTTTTACTTAAGTTCTTAAATTTTTATGAAAAATACTAAACAATTCAAAAGTTAGAATGAGGGGTCCTGAGTTAAGACAAGCACAGAACATAAGTTGTTTCAATTAACTTTATTTTAGTTATTATTTAAGTCATTACTAGAAAATTTATAAAGGAAAAAATACCCATCACCTATACAATTAATCAACTTTATTACCCAATTATTTTTTTCTTTTAAATACAAATTACTTTAAAAAAATGTCTTTTTATCTTCTTTACAGTTTTAGTACAGTTTATTTGGATAATTGCCGCAAGCACTGTTGTAGAATTAAGGCTATATCTGATTGCGCATAATGTGCGCTCGAAGGTTTGTCCATACAGATGTCGGTTTTTTCGCGAACTTAAAGGCGTTGGATGTGAGTTCGCAGTAGGTATCCGTTTGGACGTGTTAACGTGTTGTTGCAAGAAACAATAATAAACAAAATTAAAATGTGGAGATGAAAAGAAAATACTTTAAATAATTAAATAGTAGTTTTCTACCAGCTACGGCTGCTTTTTCCTACCAAGTAATATGATAAAAAAGATATTGCACTTTAACCTCCTTGGTCTACAAGTTCGTTTCAAATGCGGATAAGCTAATTTGCAAAGGAGTTTGCAACAACGACAGTAGGACCCTTTGTTGCATTGTATATTGCATGTTACGTTGCATTGTGTATACGCTGCTTAAGACAAATTTGTCAACGTTTGCAAGTTCCGATGAACGTACTAATTTTACCTTAAAATAGATATATATGTTTTTTGTTGCTAGCTAACATAACATATAATAACCTTAAAGATTTAACTTAAGATTACCACGGATACCTGGCTAGTACTTTACTCTTGATTCCTTTTATATTTTAATTTTTACTTGCCCTGTACAAATATCATGAAGCTGATTTATCAGACCATGGGACCACACAAAAATATTTATCTGCCGAGGGATTGGAATTGTCCGCCGACTGAGAAAATATATTTTAACAGGTACCCAAGTAGCTTACATATACAGGGTTATTTTAGGGTTCGTATTTTCCTTCTATTACTGTTTTAAATAAAAAAATTATGGCCGAAAATAATACGGGATGTTAAAGTTTTAGGAAAAATGTTCTTTGAAGATATGTTCTGTAGTTTGGCGGATTCATTTAATGGATGGTAATTTCTTTGGGTACACGCCAAAATTAAATTAAAATTACTAAAAATCAAACAAAAAATTAAACAAGTAAAAAGATAATTAAAAATCGACATTTCGGTGGCAATCTGCCACCGTTGTCAAGACAAACAACAATAAAAATAAAATGAAAACTTACTATTTTTCAGGCTTTAAAATTCAAATTTTTTTATGTTTTTTCTCGGATATTTCTTGAAAATTTTGACATTAAATGTCAAAAACATGTTTATTTCTTGGGTTGTAAGTATCATGAGAGGTGGCAAAGCTCAACTGTTTAGTTATCAGGATTCATTTCTTTAGGTGTATGAATAATAGTTTAATTTTTATCTTCCTGAAGATACTCAGTATCACAAAGGCAAAATAAGTGTTATTTAAATTAACTGCAAACTGATGCTACACAATTATCTTTATTTAATAATATACGCACTTTCTTTGATTTTTTGCTTTAGAACAAGTTTCCTTTTATGCTAAAATGCTCGGGAGTTATCCTGTTTATTCTATGATTGTTATCAAATGCGTGTTAAGATTTTTTGATTTATGAAATTCTTGTGTTTTTAATGGAAATCTGTGTTCTTTTGCGTTTGGCTAATGGTCTACAAGTTTCACCTATATAAAACTTATTGCATTCGCAAGGTATTTTATAAATGACATTTTTTGTATTTTCATTGTTGTATGGTTTGTTTTTAATTGGAGATCTGATTGTGTTTTGTGTTTTAAAGATTGTGCGAATATTAAATTTATGCCCTTATTCGTTGAATTTTATTTGATAGTCCGGGAATGTATGGTAAAAATAAATTTGTAATAGGTCTATTTTGATTCTTGTTCCTGCATAACTGTATTTCTCAAATTCAAAGAAAACAATTATTTATAAAAATCAAGAGATACTTTGGGAATTAAAATATTTTTAAATAATTCTTTTCAATATTTATATTTTGATTAGAACAAATGACTCTTAATTCTATCAAATAAACTTTTACAACTCCCTTTTAACCATTATTGGGTGATTTGAGTTGTAACAAGTATCTATTTGTATGTGTAGGTTTCTGTAGATTTTTGTTTCAAAATCACTTAAATCTTTTTTATTAAAATGTCAAGAAATGCCAGGAGTTGTTTTCTTTTCTAACGTGTAAACTTAATTGTTGGTTCTTGTGTATTAATGTGTTAAAAAATTATTTAAACAGTGTTCGTCATGCTTGGTATATAGAAATAATATCCATATCTCACCAAACTCAAAGGTTTTTATTGATAATTTTCTACAAAATTTGATTCAAAATTTCATATAAAATATTACTTAATAAAGGTGATAAAGGTGAACCCATAGCCAGAGGTTTGTTTATAAAAATCAGTGTTATATTGAAAATATGTGTTAGCCTTACACAAAAGTTAAAAGCTCAAGAATAGTGTTTGCGTTTCTTAATTTGTTCTTTCGCCAAGATGGACATTACTTTCTAATTCTTATTTCTAACAATATTTAATGTTTTATCTCTTACTGGGACATTTGTGAATAAACTAACAACATCAAAACTTACCAGTGTATTATTTGATCAATATCTATGTTTGATAATTTCTCTTAAGAAATGTTTAGAATTTTTAATGTATGTATCAGTAAGTTGTTTACCAAAAAGGATCTAAATGGTAAGTAAAAATTTGCTAATGGATGTGTAGAGTTTATAACTTACTATAGACGTGCTGCAGAGCTGGTTTATGTATTTTGGTAATTCGTAATGTGGTGTGTTTTACTGTTGTGAGGTGTCAGTTTAAATCTTTCATTATCTGTAAAAGTTTTTATGTTTCTTTAACATATTATAAATTTGTCGTTCAATACATTCAGTAGGGTCATTGGGCGTTTATTTTTGTGTAATTACCTATCATTTAAAAGAGGACTAAATTTTGCAATTACACCCAAAACCAGCCCCAAGCTTGACATTATTTCTGCATGAAGAAACATGTCAAAACTTACCAATAGAACATCGGAGATGAATTTAGAATTAGAACAAAATCGCGTTAGAAAAACCATTTAAAATTAAACAAAAATTTAACACAAATTGAACAAAAGCATTACAAATCATTAAAAGAGACATAAAAATTCTTCCTGCAGATAAAGGAAATGCAACAGTAATAATAGATTTGTAATACATATGACGATAAAATAATGTCTCTTTTAAATGATGGTAATTACACAAAAATAAACAATGACCCTACTGAATGTATTGAACGACAAATTTATAATATGTTAAAGAAACATAAAAACTTTTTACAGATAATGAAAGATTTAAACTGACACCTCACAACAGTAAAACACCACTTTTACGAAGTACCAAAAATATGTATAAACCCAATATACCTTACGTCCTATAGTAAGTTGTATAAACTCACCTACACATCCATTAGCAAAATTTTTACTTACCATTTTAGATCCTTTGTAAACAACACTGATACATACATTAAAAATTCTAAACATTTCTTAGGAGAAGACAAACATAGATATTGATCCAAATAATACACTGGTAAGCGTTGTTAGTTTATTCACAAATGTCCCAGTGAATAAAACATTAAATATTGTTAGAAATAAATTAGAAATGATGTCCATCTTGGCGAAAGAACAAAATTAAGCATAAACACTATTCTTGAGCTTTTTTAACTTTTGTGTCAAAACAACATATTTTCAATATAACACCGATCTTTTATAAACAAACCCTCTGGTACGGCTATGGGTTCACCTTTTATCACCCTTTATTAAGCAATATTTTTATGGAAAATTTGAATCAAATTTTGTAGAAAATTATCAATATAAACCTTTTTTAGTTTGGTGGAGATTGGGTTATAGATTTATTATTTTCTGAGAGTGTCTAAAATCAGCTTCGATTTGAAATCCACCTGTTTTTTTTCAATGGGATTTTTTATTGCATATTAATGCGCTAATAACTCTACCAAAACAATTTAAATGTGGCGTTTTAGAAAAAGAAAATAACTCACAACACTCATTCTTTGGCGTTTCATTAAGATTTACAACAATTTTGAAACAAAAAATCTACAGAAAACCTACACATACAAATAGATACTTAAATTTTAACTCAAATCACCCAATAATGGTTAAAAAGGGAGTTGTAAAAAGTCTATTTGATAGAATTAAAGTCATTTGTTCTAATCAAAATATAAATATTGAAAAAGATTATTTAAAAAATATTTTAATTCAAAAATAATTATCCTCTTGCATTTTATAAATAATTGTTTTCTGAATTTGAAAACTCCAGTTTAAGACAAAATCAAAAATAGACTCTTATTACAAACATTTATTTTTACCATACATTCCCGGACTATCAAATAAAATTCAACGAATAGGGGCATGTACCTAATATTCAAAAATAATCTTTAAACACAAAAACACAATCAGATCTCAATTAACAAAACAAAAACCATACAACTTAAATGAAAATACAAAAATGTCATTTATAAAAATACCTTGCGAATGTAACAAGTTTTATATAGTGAAACTTGTGGTGACCATTAGCCAAACGCATAAAAGAACACAGATCATACATTAAAAACACAGAATTTCCATAAATCAAAAATTCGCCAACACGCATTTGATAACAATCATAGAATAAACTGATGCTTCGAGCATTTTAGCAAAGGAAACTTGTTCTAAAAACGCAAAAATAATCAAAGAAAGTGCGTATATATTATAAACAAAGATAATTGTGTAGCATCACTCAGTTAATTTTAAATAACACTTGGTTGCTCGCTGATACTGAAGTATCTTCAGGAAGACCAAAATTAACTAACCATTCACCTTTAAAATAAAAACAATCAATACACCAGCAACCAGTTATCTATATGTCACCATGACAGACTATAAACCAAATAAACACATGTTTTGACATTTAATGTCAAAATTTTCAGAATATCCGAGAAAAAAACATAAAAAATTTGAATTTTAAAGCCTGAAAAATAGTAAGTTTTCATTTTTATTACTTTATTGTTGTTTGTTCTAATACCCGGTGGCAGATTTGCCACCGAAACGTCGATTTTTAATTATCTTTTACTTGTTTAATTTTTTTTTTTTGATTTTTTAGTAATTTTAATTTAATTTTGGCGTACCCAAAGAAGTACCATCCAAAAATGTTTTGTTTTAATATACTTTTTCCACCAAATTTTTTAACTTCTTTTTACCTTCATATTACATTTTTGCTGCAAAAGTAAAAAAATATCAGTGACGTTCAAACACGATTTGTATTGATTTTTTTTTTGGTCTTGCTTTTTTTTAATCAATATTATTTTAAAAATATTCATTTACTTTAGAGTTAATTTGAACTCTTGATATTTTCCCGTGCGACAAGTGGTTTTCGTTTAAAAAATTAAAGCCATTTTGTTGCATGCAAAATCGCTAAAATCTGATATGGTGTTAAGTATGTAAAATTCGTTTTTGTCCGTTTTGTATTAGGGTAAGGTTAAATATTTATATTAGTACAACGTTAATGTCATTAAAAAGTTGAAGTTCTTAGGAAGCTAATACAAAGTGAAGAAACTAACTTAAAAATAAAACACCTTTTTAGATTTTAGCGATTTTGCCATGCATTAAAATGACTTTTATTTCTTTAAACAAAAACTGTCTGTCGTACGGAAAAAAATCAAAGATATCAAATTAACCCCAAAGTAAATGGGTAGTTTCGTTCGAACGCTACTGAATATTTTATTTTTAACTTTTATAGCAAAAATTTAATGCAATAATCAAAAATGTTTATTAAATATTGTGAAAATATCTGGAGTAGAAGAAAAGTTATAATAATTTCTTATAACTTTAACACCCTGTATTTCGGAAAGAAAACAATTTCGGACATTATTTTGTTTGATTTTTTTTTGCATTTTATACAGGGTACAAAGAAAAATACCAACTTAAAAATATCCCTGTATAAAACTGAGCTTTTACAAAATGACAAAAGTTATGTTTTAAATAATAACCTTTTTGTACTTACTACCTACCAAAGACACTATGAGTCAATCTTCATAGTCCCCCATCGCTTTCACTTATATTGGGAGCATGCGCTGACACACTTTTAGCTTTAACAAAATGACAAAAGTCTACATCTCACGGGCTCTTACCTAATTAAAGAGAACCAAATTAACAAAAAAAAAAAAAATTTAACATATGAACTACCAGTTTACCTTAAGTAAAAGTCAAATAATTTTGTGTAGTGTCATTGCAGAACTGTCAGTCTATGTTTTGTCATTCATTTAACCATAAATTCAAAATCTAAAAGTTTAATGTTATCGAAATATTTAACATGAGTGATAGCAGCAAAAGGAAAAATGTTTAAAGAAGTCAAATATTTTAATTTATCAGCAGCCAACTGGTCGGCGTACCGAAAGAAAAGATGACTGTCGTGGTCGTATGAAAATTCGTAAGTAAAAGTTTAAATGCAAAGTGATACTTAGCTAAAATATTTTTTTTGTATATAAGCTTTTGGTTTGTTAACCGTAAAGTTAAAAAGTGTATATAACATCGTCCTGCAAAATTTAAAATTAATAAATGTATTACACAAATGTATAAAAACCTTAATCTTTATCGTTAATTTAGAATAAAATTAAATAAAAAAGTTTATTTCAAAAATAAATATAAATTTGCATAACTTACTACAAAAAGTATTTTTATAGTAATTTCCGATATTACAAAATACGGTGTGTCCACAGATGGACTTCACTATACCTTAGCTAAATTACTATAATTATTATACACTTTAAATTACTTATGTACGATTTTTAATTAGGTTATTTTAAAAATGAGTTTTTTTTTTAATTTTAATTTTTAAAGTAATATTTTTGCGATTTGAAACCATCTTGTCGTACGGATTTTTTAACGGTTCTGCGTATTCACCATTCTCATAGTTGTCAGCCTGATACTTATCTGTTTGCTAAGATTGATTTTTGGGTGATGGTCGACTTTTTGGACGGGTAAATTTGCAAAAAAATTGTTTTTTATTTGAACGTATATACTTAATAACTAGTAAATTAAAAAGAAATTGCGGAAAATTCAATATTTTTATATTTATTTTATTTTAAAATCAGCTAAAATCAACGTTTGTGTTGCGTTTAATTATTGAAACTCAATAATATCTTGGACGTTTTGTGACGTTGTGTAACGGGTTTGTCAAATTGTTCAAATATTCTTAGATTTACAGCCTTATTCACCAAGTTCTGATAAAAATTAGACTGATAACCTACTTTTTAAGTAGGCTATCAGTCTGATAAATATTTCTCAGAGCTTGGTTAATACGACCATTAATTTACATTTAAGGTCACTTTTTCGTCACACTCCTTTTCTTGCATCCAAATTACAAGTAATAGTTTTAGATTGGGGCATATAGGCTATAACTTGATCTAAGCAAAACTTACCTTATTTTCAATATATTTTGCCTTCTTTTTGCACACAATTCTTCAAGAAAAGGAGGAAAAGCACCGGAACCGGTAATTTGATTGGTTAGAACACAGACGGTTATTTCTGGTTAGTTAAATATTTTTAAAATTCTTCAATAATGCGAATTAAAAAATTTTACTTACTAGTACTAACCATAACCAACACAATGTGATGTGAGTTTCATTTACCGGTTCCAGTGCTTTTACTGTAGTCTTAAAATTTAAAAAAGTACTTTTAATAAAGTCGACCATCACCAACAATTATTTATAACAAATATATATTTTTTTGAAATATTGATAATAAACTATTTTACAGGTATAGTAAGGTTCATTTGTTGACTTACTGTATACTGGTACTTTACTTTTAGTCCGTGAACCCGCGACATATTTTCGTGACTGATTTTCTCTCAGTCAATAACGCTTAAAATGCTTCAAGAGGGTTGTACATGAATTTTTGTAAGCGTCAGCTGTGGCGACAATGAAGGAATTATACCGGGTGCTCCATTTAAAAAACACAAGTTTAATATAAATCACCTTGTATATTAGTGCAGTTTTGGATTGAAGAAATAAAAATAACGTTAATTTTATCATCGATACCTATACCAAATATGTAAAATTTTAAGATATTTAGGATTTTAGAAAAATTCTTGACAAAAATAAAAGTTTAATTTATTCTACTTTAAATAAGCTTGACTTTGTTTATTAGGTTAGATTGCTGGAAAAGTAACTGTACCATGACCTACACTTGAAGCTTATCCTAAAAATATACAGGGTGTCCAGAAGTTAATATAATACTAAATATTACTTTCCGGACACCCTGTATAATATTTAGTAAAAAAATTTAGATGTTAGTGATGGTACACTCAAAATTCTAGCATTCTAACAAAATATACAAAGTGAAACGAAAGTATGGTGGGATATGATCAAATTTTGTTTTTATCAAGAATTATTTAAAAATCCTACATATCTTTAAATCCTTACATTTTTGGTATATGTACCTCAAATAAAATTACCCTTGTGTTTATTTCTTTAATCCGAAAAATAAATTTATATACAGGAGCCCTTTAAAAAAACACAAATTACATATTATTTTTTGGAGCACCCTGTACAATTCCATGATCGGAGACGCAGCTGACGCTTATGACAATTCATGTATAACCCTCCTAAAGCCTGGCTCACGGTCTATTTTAAGCACTTTAACAACTAAAAGTTATCGTAGTACCCAATTTAACTTATTTTAGTTTAAATTTTAAATATTTATTATTTAAAAAATATCAAATGTGTTTTTACTCCCTTGATTTTTTTTGCTTGACCACGAATTTTATGTTTTAGCAATTTGTTCACCAGAACCAAAGAAAATTAAAATATGTACTGGCGCTGAACTAAAAAAATGTGCCCACCGCCCGTTTGTCCTTGTGAACCAGTTAAACGATCTAAATTTGGAATTTTAAGGATGTTAGGTAAATGTTCCTTTTTTAACACGCTTTTATTAACTTGGGTTGTAACTATCTATCTATCAATCGGGCTATCTATGTAACGGAATCTTTGAGCCTAATTTTAACCAACTTCCAGCTATTCGATTTCTTTGAAACTTTGCACACTTATTAATGACCCATGACAATGCAATAATCTGCAAAAAGTATCCCGTTATCTTGTTTTTAATCGCCAGGAAAAAAATTCCATTATATTATAAAAACAACACCTGGGTTGCCATCTGTTGGCAATATTTCAAACTTTGCCACTCAATGGAGAAGAAATTTTTTAGTGGGTTGCCATCTGTTGGCAACATTCCAAACTTTGACTGGGTTGCCATCTGTTGGCAACATTTCAAACTTTGCTACTAAATGGAGAAGAAATTTTTTAGTGGGTTGCAATCTGTTGGAAACATTACAAACTTTGCTACTCTTGTTCACTAAAAATGTTTTCGCCATTTTGTCAAGAGTAGCAAAACTAAAAATGAAAAATAATTAATAGTTTAAAAAACTAAAAAACACGCTTTTATATGCAACCGAACTAAAAATTAGAAAATAATTTTTCATTAAAAAAATATTGTCATTTCATAGTAAAAAGCGTGGGGTGTTTAATATATTAAATGTTATAATTATTATATTTGCCAATATCTATGATGGAAAAGTTATGAAAACATAGTAAAATGCACCCCACGCTTTATACTATAAAATGACAATATTTTTTTAATGAAAAATTATTTTCTAATTTTAGTGCGGTTGCATATAAAATCGTGTTTTTTAGTTTTTTAAACTATTAATTATTTAGATACTTGTTAAATATTTTTATAAATTAAAATCGCTTATGGGCTGCGATAGTGGCACAACTAAAAAACATTTTTGTACAGGTGTAAACAAAAAACAAACATTCTTTTTAGCAGCAAATATGGCAATTTATTTTCCTTAATTGAAAATAGACAAATCAGAGACCACCATTTTTTGAATAAATTTTGTTTAGATAAGTGATTAAACCACATGTGCTTTTTAATCGCGAATAAATTTCTGTCATCCAAACTAGATGTCAAAATTTAAAGAAAATGTTAAACTTATTATTAGAAAAATTCTGTGTTTTTGACTTTAATGTAACTTTTTAAGAAATAATCTAGCCGTATACTACTCGACCTACAAATTTAAATCGATTAAACTACCCAAATATTTTTGCAAGATTTGCTTAGCAAATAGTTTCATGGACAATAATTTAGGTCTCATGTTTTATTAAATTATTGTCCATTTAACTATTTTCCATGAAAAATTTGGATCAAAATATTTTTGGGTAGTTTAATCAATTCAATTTATAGGTCTTGTGATATAATATATGAGAAAATAGCAACTTTAAGGCAATGTTCGTTGAACAAACTAAATCATTTCTTATGCACTTACCTTAGCAATTAAAACTTTAATCCGACTTATCTCAAAACATGATTTTTTAAGTTGTGCGGCTATTAATGATAGAGGGCCCAAGAGGGGGATTCACTACAGCGCGGCAGATTAATATACCGAAGGATACCTTGTACCCGGTTAAGTACCTCCACCAAATATGAGGTTCGTATACAGGGCCCATCATAAAAAACAAAAATATATCCATCAGAAGTTGTCGAGCGCGTTAGATTAAGATAGTGTAAGTTGATTAAATGCTGAACAGTGTATATTCCACTAATATGTCAATTTAAGAGTGACGTAAAGAAAACAGAGCGCTACAAAAAAAATCTGTTTGAGAGTTTTAAGCCTACTGATTTTATTTTATTTTGAAGAAAATAATTATAGAATAACAAAACATATATAATCCGATATCATTCGAACAATTTTTACAAGCCAAAATATTACCAATACTTTTTTGATATATTAAAATATCTATAGCCGCTTTTCCCACTAATTAAATAGTATAGTATATTTCCTAACTAGTGCTGAAAGTGCCACTTTTCCGCACGCGACTGCAGTTGACCGAACGACGCGTAGCGGAGTTTGGTTAAGCAGTCAAGTGTGAAAAAGGCACTTTTAGCACGTGATAGGAACGCTATTTTTCTACGAGTGTGTGGAGAAAGTCAAACTAAACAATCATTTGATATTATTTATTTTTACCATTACTGCTTATTATTACCAACATTTATCGTAAAAGAACAGTTGGTAGCATTTTGCAAATGAATGGAGATTGCCGTTGAGGTGCAATAGAACCGATCGTCGTTACAGGTAACAAAGACAGATTGTTGCTTGCCAAAAGACGGTACAATGGGCCTTGAGTGCGTTTTGCTGTGTTCAAAGGTAGATGAATTTTGGGATAATATTTTGTTTAATAAGTAAGAAAAACTTGTTGAGCTTTCTAGGTAGCCTTCTGCAACAGATGATGACTTCCAACCTCCAAGTCTTTTAATATTCCGCCTTCACCAGAATTTAAAGGTGTACTACTCTACGACACGCACCAGCTAGTTCAAAAATTGTAGCTACCTTCATCGCTAGATAGACATTATTAGGAGCATCATAAATAAATTTTGCTATTTCATCTTTCGAGGAATCTTTGGCCTTCTTGGGTCTAAATCCCACATTTTGCTTCTTCATAAATGATGTAACTTTAAAATATTTGCTTAAATCCATGTTCTTTGTGATCTTAATGACAATTTTTAACATGGAATACCTTGACCCCAAGTTATTGGGCTTACATGTTTTAGCAAGTTCCGCGAAATATGCTATAAAAACTTCTTCTTTTATACTTTTGATTTTTTTCTCGCGACACCAGCTTGTAAATGCTGTATACTCTTTCTCGTACATGTGCTTCGACTTGGACGGCAACAAATCTAAATTTGCTATTTCGGCTGCTTTTAGAATGAATTTTGGTAATTCTTTGTCAGAAGACTCTATAGGAAACGTTTTTTATTTAGAATCGATGATACTGATCAGAATGTACTAAAGACACTTTAAATTATCAATGACTTTTAATGACTTTGATCTTTTATATTATGGACACCGGCACCTTTCAAAACTAAAAATCTGACAAGCAATTTTAATATATACCAGGAAACAATGTTTTTAAAACAATAATAATTTTTAGTGAATATTTCATTGATTTTACACCTAATTTGTACAAGTAAAAGAATACTATGCTAATAATAAAATTGTACTAAGTCAAATTTTAGAATTAAAAACATTTTAAGTACCTGTTTAAGTTGAAAATTTGCAAAAGTTTACTTTTCGGCAGTAGTGCGGAAAAGTGACACTTTCCAAACTGAATTGCGTGCGAAAAAATGCTACTTTCCACACGCTAGTAGAAAAATTTATATATTGTATAACATTTTTTTCCTCCTATAATGTAACATTTGCAACCCATTGGGTCTCTTTGACGCTCGAGTAAATCCCCATTTAGCATCGTGGGCTCCCCTATTATGAAGCCCATGAGCGAAATTATATACTTGGCGTTACAAAAAGATACACAAAAATGGTTACCTTTAAATACACTTTTAAATAATAGAAAATAATATTTAAAATACAGTGACCGGCAAAATCTCCGCAACATATGAAAAACAATAAAATTACTAGAGAAATTCCGATTTTTTTTCCTGGTGACAACTTCTGCTTGTTTGATAACCCAAATATCCATTTTAACATATGTCTTTTGAACAGCGGTATGACAAGAAATTTTAAAAAACTGAGATTAAATTACGAAAAGTGGTTAGATTCCAAATATCAAAAAATTTGAAGTGTAAATAGTAATTAGAATTTATTCTTAACCCTAAATGCAATGTTTAAAGCATGTACTTAAAAAAAAGTAAATTTGCCATTTTTTAAATATACAGGGTATCTGAAAAGGTAAGGTAAAAAATAGTAGGGGTGATAGAGTAAAATAATGTTCTATGGCGCTTCCTTAGGGAATTATTGACCTTCAAAGTTAGAATAAAAAAAGTATTTTATTTATAACTTTTGGATGGTTGCCACAATATTTTTTTGGGCATTTAAATTAACTTATACCAATGCATTTTTTCATAGGCAAATGATGCGCAGTAAGTCATAATTATACAGGGTAAGACGATTTTTTTCGTTTATTATATGCATTATTTACAGAAGTAAAAAAATTATCATTTTGGTTTGACCGTTTAATTTCTTCATTATTTTTGTACACTAAAGGTATACTTTATTTAAATCGATATCTTGGACCGTTTTTCCTAAAATTGCATTTTAAATCCAGACATAACCCCATTTTATATGTAATAAAAAATTTATTTTTGGAAAATTATTAAAATATAATCATTATAAAGTTTGAAAGGCTTTTAAATACCATTTTTATTTATTTTTACCACTTTTTAGTAATTTCTCCAAAAAATTATTTTTTATTTCATACAAAATAGGGGTATATCTGGTTTTTAAAATGAGATTTTATGAAAAACGGTCCAAGATATCGATTTAAATAAGGAATACTTTTCTTGTACAAAAATAACGAAGAAATTAAACGGTAAAAGCATAATGTCGCATTTTTTACTTCTGTAAAACATGCATACAATAAACCAAAAAAATTAGTTTTTTCCTGTATAATTATGACTTACTGCGCAATCATTTGCCTATGAAAAAGCATAGATATGAGTTTATTTAAATGCCCAAATATCATTATTATTGTGGCAACCGTTCAAAAGTTATAAATATTTTTTAAATTCTAACTTTGAAAGTCAATAACTCACTAAGGAAGGGCAATATGAAGTACTAACATTATTTTCGCTCACTTTATTACTTCTATCATTTTTCACCTCACCTTTCGGATACCCTGTATTTTTTTTAAGTATAAAAATATACCATTTTATTTACCAATTTAGCTTTAGAGTCAAAAATTTAAAAATTGGTTTTCGCCAGTACACCAGGTGTTGCAATGGTTTATTTCTGAAAATCTTCTTTATATTTTACCCAAATTAAAACGTTAAATTATTTAAAAATGATAAAATTAATTTATCCCACTAATATTGTATTTATAACTGAAGACGTGTTTTCACATTTAGTGCATAAACCATAAAATTACTCCTCAATTTATTGCTTTATTTTTATGTTATCTAAATCTATTATTTTATTGGGTAAGCAAATAAAACAAACAGTTAACATTTTTATTACATTGTACTAAAATACAGGCAAATTTTACCAGAACTAGCGAGCAATTTACTTGAACAAAACTGAAAATGCAAGCTACAAATTAAGCGTGCATAGAATGATCTTCAACCTGCTTCTTTCATTTGTCTCCAGAGCCTACTAGGGCATCCATATTAATTTCTAACTGGAATTTTTATTTTCGTAAAAGTAATTTACCTATTATTTACGGTTAAATTTGTCTATATTTTTGTAAAAAAAGTTGTAAAATTTTGTTGAACTAATAAAATATTAGATTAAGATAACATTGAAATAAAGCAACAAATTGAGGTGTAATTTTTTGGTTTATTCACAAAATGTAAAAACAAGTCTTTAATTAAAAGTAAAACAATGTAAGGATAGATAAATATTATCATTTCTGAATATTTTAACGTTTGATAAAATATAAGAGGAACTTTTAGAAATAAACCATTGCAACACCTGGTGTACTGGCAAAAACCAATCTTTTAAAATATTTGGTTTATTTGTCAAAAAACAAACAAATAAGTCTTATTTTTACATCAACAAATAAAGTTTAGTTAAATTAAACTAGTGTTGTAAATAATATGGTACATTTGTGCTTTTTTAAAAATATTTAAAAAAATGGCGAATTATCTTTTTTAAATACATGTATAAAACTTTGCATTTTGACTTATGATTATATTCTAACCACCTTTTACTCGTTAAGCTTTTTGAATATTTTGTTTTTACTTTTCTTAATTTAATCTCAGTTTATTTTCAGATCCCCGCCATACCGATGTTCACATGACATATGTCAGAATGGATTTTTAGGTTAGGAATTATTATAAAATTCGAAAATTTTCTCTATATTGCGAACATTTTGCTGGTCACTGTATAATAGCTCATTACATATAGTCTAAGATCCGAATGGGAAGCGACCTGCACCCGCCAATTTACTGGATAAAAACTATTTTATAATAAATAAAGTATTTCAATAAAAGTACTGCTACATGGTTGCCTAAAAAATTGTGGCTACATTCAAATAAAAAATAATCTTAAAATTTTTGACACACCATTCAATGCTACCAGTAATATCGTTTGCTATGTTATGACTACCTGTTCATTAGACACTCTTTTTACCTATTATATGTCATAATTGGCTGTTTTGTATGTGGGCATAACAGCAACAGTCAAGAATGACATTTAATTGTTAAAAAAGTTTGTTATAAACATGGAAATTCATAACATAAAAGGCGATATTACTAATTTAAAAGTACTGATTCAAAGGTTTTCCAAATAGAATAATGCTTAAAGCCTAAAAATACCTTTTAAAATAGGCATTCGGTCACCGTTTTTTTATTAAAATAAAATATTTGGAATGTGGGTCAGGTTGTGGAATTGAAATTTTAAATTGTCATTAATATGTCAAAAAATGTATATCCTGCTTATATATTGAGAATGTAAATAAGGAAATACAACGTTGTGACACGGTCAACATGCTGATAAAAATGGGTATCTAAATCAAAAATGTTGGAAAAAAATTTACCATATTTACATAAATATACGATTTTGGGTTTGTGTCTCGGCTAGAAGCAACCACTTTAAAAAACAAGGTATTAAATTTGAAACAAAATATTTGGCATCATTGTCTAAAAATTTAAATAAAACCAAAAGCCACAAAACATAAGTTCTTGAATATTTACACTTAAACTGCAGACATAACAAATTCGATTTTGCACGTTTTGCTTCAGGGTTAAATTTTTAACGAAATCCATAATGACAACTTCTTTTGTACTTTTTATTGCATTTAGTTAAATAAATCACAAAAATATTTTAAAAAAATACGATATCAACTGCATTAGCCACAAGAAAAACTTGACTGTAAAATGACAGGTTTTACTTAATTAGTTTAAAATTATTCTGATGACGGTGCTAACAACGGTGCCAAGTCGCTTAATTTTAAAAACCAATTATCCTTTCAAAATTTATCACAATAGTCCAAGCGGTTTAAATTTTAAAAGAAGAGGAGTTTAAGCTTCAGTTTATAACGTTTTGTCAACGGTATTTAACTAAAGTTTTTATCTTGAATCTTTAGTGCCTTTTCTAACTGACCTATATTTTGTATTGTAAATAAATTAGTCATACGTTATATTTTCCATATTTACTGACGAACTTATGTACAACAATGTACTCTTTTTGATAATATAAACTATCTACGTATCTATCTATCTATCTATCTATCTATGTATCTATAATATAGCTTATACCCAACTAGGTCGGAAATTACCTAAAATGCAATGTTAAAACTATCTTTATTATTTGTTTTAACCAATCACAATTCTATTTACAAATATTTTTTAGGATTTGGAGTTAAAGCAGCCATAGCAGCAGCCGCTGTCTACATTACATATGATATGGGTATATGGGGAACAACAGATGATACCCAAGAATTATATGGCACAGCTTGCCATATGTTTGGTTCCCCAAACCTAAAAAAAATGATAAGTGGGATCCTCCGTCCTGTGAAGCTGAAAGTGAGTTGTTTACTGTAAGTTTGCTTTTTCACCTACTTAAAATATATAACCAATATTAAACATATCTTCAATTCTATTTGCATTACATTTAAGGGCTATTCTCTGTAAACTCGTAATCGGCTTGTCCCGGCCGATTTTTCCAAAAAGTAATTAAAATATTTAAATAAATATGACTTATCAACTTCTTATAAAACTTTAATTCTAAAACTTTAGGGGCCTATTATTTTAGAACCATAACTGGTTTAATTTTTTTTTCTAGGAGTGATAGAGTCTTTAAAAATACAGTCCCCTGGCTGTCCACAACACTAAATTTTCGCCCAAAAATTAGCTTTACAAAAAATTGTTGAAAGTGTATACATTAAACAGTTAATATATTATAAAGAAATCTATTTAAATTATATTTTCGTAAAACAAGGTCCCGTTACGAATTTTATTACATTTAATAAATATCTGTAAAGTTTGTTCCCAGAATTTTTAAAGAGTCCCCTGCCTGCAGAAAAAAAACTACATATAATAATTACAAATGTTTTTTAGTGAAATAAAAGGCAAATTGTTGTGGCGTTAACATCCTTGCCGAATGCAATGTTCTTTGAAACAGGACATGAATTTTGGACAAATGTTAAAAATATTTATCAGGGACAGTATTTGTCCGAGCTTACAGAGAAATGCCCATAAAAGTATTTAGAAACAACATCCGAGCTTACGAGAGCTGAAATATACATTGTTAGGGCTACAAAACATTCATAGTAATATTTTTTTACCAAATCAACTTAATTGTTTTGCGGCCAACTAAAAAAACTAAATGGAAATTGCGAATACCAACCTAGCTACAAGAAAAAATAATTTTTTTCTATAAAACAAAAAGTGATTTAATTTAGGCTTTAAAAACTACACTTCACATTTAATCATCTTTGTTGCTGCATAGGTCTCTGACAATCCTGTACTAAACACAAAAAGCTATTTCTCTTTAAAAATTTTACAAAATACAGTTTAATTAAAAAATTTAAAACCAAAGCCCCCTACTGCAAAACCAGAAATTATTTAAAAATAATATTATTTAAAAACTTCTTTTTTCTTACTATTTATTTCTACCGCATCTCAATTTTAATAAACCGTGTATTTTAAAAGTTATTACTTTATTGAATCTCGGTATATAATTACTTTTATAAGAATTAATTTGTCTTGTATTTCCTTAATGCTTTTATTAAATTTATTAGAATTTTATGTTGGAAAAATTAACTTGGGTTTATTAAGTTGTTTCAGATCTAAAAGTTAAAGTGTTTGCTATACTTATGTTATAATTATATTAAAAGCATCATTTCTATGTCTTATAACTTTTTTCTATGTCGTATAACTTTTTTAATTATTTATTTTTAATGTAATTTATTTTTAGAATAGTAATACATTCTTCGTTAGCAGAAACATTTAAAAAAATTATAAATATAATTTAATACAGTTATTTTATTTTAAAAAATATATTTATTTTTAGTAATTTTTTAAAACTTAAATGACTATTTTGCTGCAAAATATTTTTTTCAAGTAGTTTGTTATTCAAAACACTATTTAAAAAATTTAGTATTGTTTAACTTATTTTAAAAATCAAAATTGCTCGAGTATTACGGAACTAGATGTTTGAGATATATGAATGTTAAAGATATCATTTAATTTAATGTATTTTTAGGAGTGCTTACTTGTACATATTTTTTGAAATAAATTAAATAGCTGTTTTTTGTTATTTATTATGGCGTTAATATTAACGCTTTTTTACAATAAAATTTAAGTTAATTTTACAGTGAAAATAAATCTTTGCCCTTCTATATAATTTAGAATAAAACTAGTTTAGTTGTTAAAGGTTAATTGGGGGACATGGGTCTACTTTCAAGGAAGAATGTGTCTACCTTACAAATAGGTACATTTGCCATAATAATAATATTTATAATAAATAATAGTAATAATAACAATAAATATAATGAACCTTAATATTTTAGACTTATAGAATGGCACACCTTTTTGTTTTCTTACAGGTTATACTGAAAACTTAAAGAGATAAAACAAATTTCTTTGCACAAAATTTATTTTGATTTAAAAAAAATAGTGGTAAAATAAATCATGGCAGATTTAATTCTTTTGGAAAAACAAAGTTTTTTAATTTTATCAATTTGGCCTGGCACAACACTTACGTTACACTATTTTCTAATGTGTCCCAGGACTAAGCCATGCGACCAGTTTTTCCATAGTCATTAAAGAGATTAATTAAAACAATCTTTTAGAAAGTTTAACACCCTGTATCCGAGAAACAGTACATTTTCGGACTCATATTTATAAATTGTTTTTTTATTTTCTATAAATTGTTTTGTCAAATTACTTAACAACATTCTGTAATACCTTGTATACAGAAAGTTTTGGGATAGGTATTACAAGAAGACAAAAAAATGTTTCTTAGTTTAACCTTATTGTTGAAAAATTAAATACAACCCAATTATAATACAATATAAATTATAGCAGATCCTTATTCTTCCCCTCCCAAAACCACCCTCTAACCGAATCTACTAATACACTTAATAAAATATTTATAAGAAACTAAATCCAATGTGTCTTCGAAATGTTTGGACAAAGGTAAGTTGGGTTAGATCATCATATTTTAGCCTTAGGAATGTGTGGTTGCATTTTTTCGCACCTTTGGGGACACCTTATATATATTTTTTTCCGAGGTAGAATCTGCCCTTAAGTTTGCCGAAAAACATATTATGTTTATACAGGATGTTTTTAAACACATGCAAACAATTTCAAGAGGTGATTCTTTGTTCAAAATAAAGGGTAGTTTTCTTGATGAACATGAGTCAAATGTCAATTATAAGGTATGTTGCGGTACAAAAATTTCGAAAAAAAACCGTTTTTATTTTTTATTTTAAAAATAAAAAACGCTAGAATAATAAAATTCTACGCAGATATTGCTATTATAAAAATACACATTCTACATATCCTTGCATTTTTTTAACATCATTGGAAGTGGTTGAATCAGACTATCTCTATTATTCTTGCTAAGCAAATTTAAATAGAGACTTACGGAATGACCACAAAAAATATAAATTTAAAAAGCTTTTTTTTAACTCTTGTTATGCTTTCATAAACCTACCATTAAAAAAAAAAGTAAATCATAAGGTGTCAGGGCGGGAAATTTATTCCAGAAAAAATATTTATTTGCTGTCACCTATTAAGGCATTTGGTATATTTTTTTTATTTAACATTACTTAGTTGTTTAAACACAACACACTTTTTGTTTCTAGGATAAAAAACAAAGATTTTTTTTCGCGATATCTCCCAAATGGTTGATTTTTGACCCCATGTTTATTAAGCAAACTTCGCTTTATTCTGAACAAGGAATCAAATCATAAAATTACTCGCATTTGTTTGGAATCACCCTGTATACCTGCTAGGCGGATTCGTTTATTTATTAGCAAATGCCATCAATGCGACTGCTTTGGTTCTAGTCCTGGGGTATAGCGAGCTAATCTTTTTCAGTCCTATTGACCCCTAATAATTTCCCTCTGCCTGAGACAAAAAAAAAGGGAAAACCCAAAAATAAAAATAAAAAAATCGACGTTTCAATAGCAATTCGGCCCTAGTTCTTCTAACCAGAACTAACCAGAAAAAGTGGTACTTTAAATCCCTGGGGATTTAAAGTAAATTTATTTACAATAAAAGCTAAATTTAAATATTTATTTTATTTTCAAAAGTTTTATTAGTCAAATATGCCAATCCTAAAAGACATACAGTGACGGAATTAAAATGTCGTACACCTAATTTTTCCCAGTGTGATGTTGGCTTTTGCGTACCTGGATCACCTAGAAATATACCTTACTTAACAAATTGTTATCTGTCACACTTTTGAAAATTATATTATTTTACTTTTTTAATTTTCAAAAATGAATAAACTAGGGAAGGCGAGAGTAATTACTCTATTCGAAGAATGTGTTTCTCTGGAAAGAATAGCTCAGCAAGTTGGGAAACCAAGAAGCACTATTCAAAGCCTCAGATAGAAATGGGAAAATACTGGATCTTTGGAGAGAAGGGCTGAAAGTGGTAGAAGAAAAATGAAAATCAAGATAATGATCTGATAGATTTTTTGCGAAACAATCCATTTCAGACAGCTGTAGAAGCACACAAGCAAACTAATTTTCCTGGACAAAAAGAACGGCAAGAAATCGTATTAGGAAAAGTTCGAAATTGAGAAGCAGTGTAGCTGCTAACAAGCAATTTTTGACCGATATGAATAAAGAGCAAAGAATGGGGTTTGCACTGGAATATTTACCGCAAGGTATGGAATTTTGGGAAAGGGTAGTATTTACCGATGAGAAGATTTGTCAATCTTATTATAGCGGGCAGATTAGAGTGTATAAGCCGCAAAATACACGGTACGAAGAAAGATATACCCAACATATTAAAACAAGTGAAAGATTTTCTGTTAATGTATGGGGGCATATGTCTTTCAGAGGGTGAGGCATATCGTATTCGAGAAAGATTTAATAGTCAAGCATATATACACATACTCCAAAATGTTATGTTGCCATAGGTAAACAATATATTTGAGAAAATTTTATATACCAGCATGAAAACTGCCCCGTCCATAGAGCAAGGAGACTTTCGGACTGGCTACTGGAAAATAACATTTTATTGTTACCTTGGCCCTCAAGAAGCCCTAATATCAATCCAATCGAAAACGTTTGGGGATATATCGTCATGGAAATTAACAAGAACAATGATTTTCATTCACAAAACAGTAATGATTTGTGGAATAAAATTGAAGAAACCCGAAATAATTACAATGTTCACCATGCACAAATGCTGATTGCATCAATGCTTACACGTTTAAACTTATTAGTGGAAAAAAAATGATGCCGCTTTAAAATATTAAGCCACTCTTTTTCTTTAATATTGGAATAAAATAAACGATATATTTATTTTGGAGTCATGTATTTTATTAAATAATAATTAAGGTGAGAAAAAGGTAAAAAGCCAAGTTTACCAAAATATGGAAAATTGACATAAAATGTTAACCTAAGTGTACGACATTTTATTTCCGTCACTGTACCTATAACATAATAATATGCTAATGCAATAGAAATGTAACGTATTTAGAACAATAATTATTATAAAAGACAACTTAATTTTTATTTTATATTAAATGTAACGTGTTAAGAACAATACTATACTATTAAACACCCTTATTTCTAATAATATTTATGTTTACCCCACTGCAATTAGCCAAGTGAATAAGGGGTAAATTATTGTTATCGCAGCTGATATTTTTAATAATTATAGTGTTTTGGAAAATTTATGCCGTTGTCGACCTTTGCGGTCGGTGAGACCGACGATGTCGTTGGTATTTCATTTTGTTTAACAGGAATTAAAATCTTTAAAGACATTTCGGTAAAAGTACCTATAAAAAGTTGATTTGTCATGCTAAACAATATTAATAGATACTGAACACAACTGGTTTCGGTTAGCGTGCTGTAATTCATGTCTGTCAGCTGTCGTGTAATCTCCAATGAAAATATTTATTTCTATTTTTATTTTATTATTTATTATAAATATTTCTTTAACGTTTTACCTATCCTAAAGTGCATAAAATAGTATATACACCTCAAGACTAAAGTGTTTTTAAATCCCTTTGGTCGGGCTATAAACTTTTGTCTCGGGATTTAAAATACCCCTTTAATCCCTAGGTGTATAATGTACTATTAAATATTAGGTTTTAAATTAAGGATATTTTAACAATTTTTAGATTTAAGCGTGTACCCAATAAAGTACCATAACTCATTCTGTTACTCTCTGTAAATTTTATTTTAGAGACCCAAATTTGAACCATGGGGTCATTGCCAGGATCCCCCTATAAGAGCCGAAGATACTTACGAAAAATTTAAAAAATATTGGAATCAAGGAATTTCAGGAGTTTTTCATGCAGTTGCAAATTTTCCCAGCAATGTAATGGGAGGAATAACTCAAGATAACCAAAAATGCAAAAACCGAGCCGGTTTGTGTTCCATACACCATGTTACCAGATGAAGAAAAAGAAAAGGTTTATAATCAATATAAATAATAAAATGATTTAAAAATTGTTTAACAAAAAACATAATAAATACCAGCATAACTTAGATAAGAGTAGTTTTTAATTATTACATAATAAAATGTTTTTGTTTAAGCCAAGAAAAAAACCTGATTTTCGCTTACTATGCCATAGATAAAAAAAATGCAAAAAGTTATTCCTGATAAAAATTTCTAACAAAAATATGATTTACGAAGAGACAATGTTGAGTTTGTATACAGGGTTCCCAAAAACTTAAAAACATCAATATTCTAAAAAAGTAAACTGCCATTAGATTTCATTTTTAAGCAATATGTCATTTGGAAAATGTATAAAAATAGATTTAATTTTTAAGCAATATGTCATTTTGAAAATGTATAAAAATTACATTTAAAACGACTTTATTATTGTTACAGCATTAAAAAGGGTCATAAAACCAAATTTGAAGTAATTTAAAATTAATTATTTTAAATTTTTATAATAAAATAACTTAAAAGTCTTCTATGATTTGCTTTTAACACAGCGAATTTCTTTAAATTTTTAGACAACACAGTTTTTTAGCTGTAAATATTAATTAACTCTTGTATTATGGTTTTTATTGATTACAACTTTATTCTAAATAAATTTTCCAAATAAAATGTTTTTTTTTAATTGGAAAATAAAGATAGTTACTTTTGCAGAAAAATTATGTTAATTAGGTTTTTTCGAACTATAAATAATCCACATTTTTTCTTCGTAAATCATCCTTTTTACAAGCACCCATTTTTTTTATAAAGAGTGACTTTTTTCAAAAATAAAATTTTTGGTCCGTTGCAGTGCACCAAAAAAAAAAAAAAAAATAATATAAAACATAACACTTGTAAATCAAATTATTTTAAGTTAAATGAACTAGTACTCAGAAGACTCTCAAGTCCTTAAAAGTCTTCTACAAATGTTCTTTTAGCTGGTAGCCTTCAAACAGAAAAACGTTCTTCGTTAAGGCGTCTTTTTGTTGCAATGAATGAAATGAGCCTCTTCGTAAATAAATCGTAATACTTGCATACCAAAAACATTTATTTTGTATGAAAATATACGCACTGATACAATAATACATACTAAAAATATATTGTGATTTTTAATCATGTAAACATTACTTGCATTATTAAATGTATGAGAAAGGAACTATCAAACAACTATTTTTTCGACATAGGAATTTATATTTTGCCTACCAGCAACAAGTTCCGTACGACGTTGCCAAGGGATTTTGTTTTTCTGATTTTCATCAAAAAAATGTATTTTTTTGGGCACTAAATAAGTTTTCTGGAAGAGTTAATTAATAAATGTGATGTGTTGATTCATTTAACGGTATTAGGCATATGATTTTAAATAATTAAGGTGCAAAATTAATTAATTTTATGACTTAAAAGAATTAACCCTAACATTTTTTTTTAGCCAACGGACATATGTTATAAAAACTTTTTTGCTTTAAATAATGTAAGGAATTATCTCTTAAAGATAAGGACATTATTTTTCTAACACCCGGTATAGGGTTCGCAAAAACTTTTTTTCTACAAAAGTAAACTACCTTTATTTTTCATTTTTTAGAAAAATGTCATCTAGATGGCAGGGTACCCGGTATAAGGCCGAATCTTAATGCAAGTTTTATACATAATACACGTTTTTGCTTGGTACGACGTACGGTTCGATTTCCGTCGCTGCTGATATATAGCACCGAATACTTCACTTCCTCGACACCAGTAGCATTATCAGGTTTAAACTCGTTTCCGGAAAACAGAAAGCAATGAAAGCTTTCACAAACACTGTTCAGTGTCTGTAGCGGCAAAAGCAAAAAAAAATACATTTAAGCATTTTGTTGCAATTTCTGAACAAAATATTAGATGAAAAAAAACACAAATTACTGATGTGAATAATATAGATAGAGGTGTTGCGGATGTAAACGTTGATAATGATGAAAACACCCTGCAGCCGTGAGATGTTGCAGCGGCTAAAAAGATAATTAATAAAAGAAAATGAATCGATTTTTTAAAAAATAGGAGTATTTTCAAAAAAAATAAAATAAAAATAATAAAAAAATGTCTTGTTTATTAGGTTGTCAACATTTAGTAGTTTAAATATGTTATTATTTTTTAAAAGATTCAACACGACGTATCCCATGGCTCCGACCCCATAGGGCGTCGTGCGGAAGGCCATCCACCACTACTCGCGTCCGTTCGGTCAGTGATCTTCGGCCAAATTCATTTACCTCAGTAGACGAAAGGATCCAAGGACAACAGATTTCTGCATCTTCATTACCAGTTGTTCGGGTGTATTTTGACATGCTGAAATGTACCTTAATTCCCTTAATATGTTATTCTTTATGCCTCTTAAAACGCCAATTATCAGGACAACCAATCGCACGGTATACTCCGGATAGAGCCTCCGAAGTTCGCCAAGAAGATCTTGATATTTGGCTCGTTTCTCCCGTTCTTTTATATCGATGTTAGTTTTCGCTGGGATGGAGAACTCTATTACATACATGGTGTGGTTTGTCTTATCAAGGAGAACGATGTCGGGTTTATTCGCTTGAATTTGATGCGTGGTTGGGAACGCGTAGTTCCAGTATATGCGACAGTTGTCATTTTCCACTACTGCCTATTTGTCTCCGGGAGCAAACGGCAGTATTGCTGTTTTATCGATGCCGTAGTAATGCCTCAGGTGATAGTATAGTAGTATTATTATTACTATTAAGTTTATTATTATTACTACTAAATCGGTCAATATTCACTAAAAATCACTACCAGTACCTCTTTTAGCGGTTAGCTGCAGCTCCATGTCTATCAATTTATAAGCTTTTGACCGCAATAGAGGTTTAATTAAGAAAAAAAAAAAAGATTTGACTTATTACAATTAAACATACCCCCCTATACTCTGTTTGTGGTTATTTATAGTTTCGTTTCTTCAGCAGTTGGAAACCATTTGCAAACTATCAGGTCATGCGCACGAGACAAAATACGACGGATTTTATCTCCTGCGCATGAGCTTGACGGTTTACAAACAGTTTCCAACGCTGCACGAACAAGCCTTATATTCTCTGCCAAAAGCTTATAAATCGATACACGCGGGGCTGCAACAAATCGATACACACGGCGCTGCAGCTATTCGCTTGTCTTTTAGTTTGGTGACAAGGATTCATTTTACCCCAAGGTTGTCGATTCCAAACGCGCCTTTGATCTTTCTTTTTTTTAACCAACTTTATTTTTTATTATCTTAGCATATACTTATCGTACGAACAGCATACGGCAAAAAGAAAGAAATAGAACTAGTACCTTTCTCTCTCGCCATCCTAACTTTTTTATGGGACCACCGCGTGCACTACTTCAAAGAAAAAAGATTTTTTTTAAATCGGAAACGCCGAAATAATCGCGTAATATTAAAAAAAAACAGATTTCTTAACAGTTATTGTTTTTTTACAGTTTGAGTTTGTGCATTTCAATATTGTTACGACATTTAAAATAAGTTTGTTGTGATTATAGAATTGTATAAAGTTAGGGCCTTTTAATTAAGTTTGATAATTGTTTGAATTATTTACCTAAGTTTTTCCAAGTTCTTTCATAACTTTCGAAGATTTCCAAAAACGCCAGAAATATCCATTGAAAACCTTTATGCCATCCTGTACTATGGACTTTTCGCATATTTTGTTAAAATTCTAGATTATTCTTTACTCTTCCACCATACTATAAAAGGGCAACGGAAACCTCCGTTCGATTAGTATAGATTTAAACGTTGTGCTGTTAACTTAGAGACATTGACAACTAACAGTTTGTCGTAGTTGTAACCATAGTTACGCTTCATTGTTAATAAAAGATATAAAAACAAAGGTACGTATTTTATACAATGTGTTTTGGAACAATATAATAAGATCCTACAAGAACTTTTAAACTGAAATGCCAATTAAATATATTCCGTTATAAAAAGACACTCCTCATTAATATTTTTAGTAGAATTTTTGTTGACATTATAATGTCTATTTATTTTTTATAAAAAGATCTGTGTAAATAATATAAATCCCGATATTTTTATATGTATATCAAAGATGTTTTAGCTGTTTCTGACATGAACAAAGTGGAATGGCGTTCGAGTGAAAAATTGTAAGCAGCAAAAGTTTTGTTGGTGATTTTCAATTTCACTGCTATGAAAGACTTCGAAAATATGTATTTAAATTATATTTTTTAATTTTATATTTAATCAAATTTTTTAATCACCTCATTTGCGGTCATGTGGTATTGAATATTGTTATTGATAGAAAATAAAATTTCTTGTTTTTACTTAGAATTATGTAAAAAGTACTGATTATATAATTTTTAGTCATGAAACACAAAAATTTTAATGAAATTTCCTTAATTTAACTATGTACAGGAAAACATTAGTGTTATGAAGTTTTTATATTATATATATATATATATATATATATATATCATTAAATTTAAAGTATCTAAAAACTATAAAATACCAATTAATAATTTAACCCATGTTAAGTTTTTTTGTGCTGATTAAAACCAGTTTTCTTCCATAACATTTCGTTTTTGTATATATTATATAAAACCAAATTAGTTTTTAAAAAATAGTACGTATTTTACACCTTTTCTATTAGTTAGTAAGTTTTAAAGGTTTTTCTATAATATACAACGTATTTATTAAAAAAAAATGGTCAATATGGTAAAATAGAGTTGGTTTAGTTTTTAAATTTGGTAATGGATATTTTTAAATTAAAATGTTTTTTGAAATTTTTGCTTTAGATTTGTGTTAAAAAAAAATGGCGTACCAGTTTTATTAATCCCTCACAAAGGACACTGGTAAAAAAAATAATTCTGTGCCCTAAAAGTGTTCTTTAATGCACAGAACACGTCCAGCAAATTTTTTAAATATATCTAAATTGGTATAAAAATTATTGCAAAAAAAGATATTCTTTTAACTAAAATATTAATTGTGTGGTATTAATAGAGTAAGAACCTGTAAGTGGCAGACCTTTGTCATTTTATAAAAGCTAAAGTTTGTTAGCGCAACTTAGGTAGAACCGATGGAAGACTATAAAGTTTGACTCATAGTCGCTTTGCCAGGTACCAGGTACCAAAGGTGGATTGAAACATACCTTTTGTCATTTTGTAAAAGCTAAATTTAATATTAATTACATTGGTACCTAGAAGAGGGTATTCTCCCAGTCGGCAGACAGTTTTGACAGCCTAACCCCTTGGCAGTAGTACAATATTTCTTTTATTAAGGAAGATATAACAAAAAGTCTATGCTATGTATAAGACTTGTCGGATTTTATATGCTTGTCCTAAAAATATTTTGATGTACACAGAGTTCATCAAAAAACATTTTATTGAAAAACTAAGCTCACCGCAATAATTTTTTCTGGGACACTGTATACATCAAAATATCTTGTCTATTTGAAAATCTTATAAATCTTGTCTTGGCTATAATGTCCAACCACGATACCCACTTTTGGGCTCATATAATTTATTATAATTAATTTATGGCAACTTAGGCAAAGTATGAAGTTTACTTATAAATAATAAAATTCAGATTTCTTTCTTTCTCGCATTGCCGACCCATAATCAGCTTTAAAAAAGATAATTTAATAATTCATACATTAGAATAAAATGCTCCAAAATAAAAATATAATTTAGCAGTTTTAATAAAATATCAAAGAAGCAGTGATTATTGGTTATTTACAGTGTGGGGGTATATGACCTCCACGCATCAACTTAGGAGTTAAATAAAAAAATATGGTGGTTTTGGCTAAACCGGTAGTAATAGGAAACATTAAAATACTTGAAACATTGTACATTAATGTGTTATATCTAGAAACCAATTTTTATTTAAATAGTCTAATAAAAAGTTAAAAAAGTTATAGGGTTAAGCCTTCTATAGATACCCTGTAGATACAATTTGAAACAGGGTAATCTAACACATCTTGACCCATTTTTGCCGCGAAAAATTTTAGAAGAAATTAAGATGCGGTTTTTTTCTGGCTCTGACGGCCTTAGATTTTTAAAAGTTATTTCTCATTACAAGTGTTGTGACATTAAATTAGCCCAAAAAGAATGGCCAGTTTTTTTAAATATATTTATTTAAGTAGTGTTAATATAGTATTTATACAGGGTGAGTCGGAAGGAACGCGCCAAACTCCAGGAGTGTATTTTACACGAAAAAATAATTTTAAAAATCCATATGTTCTTATTCGATTCTCATTTGTTTTTAAAATATCGCGTAAATAAAATGTTATAAACTTTACCGCTTTTTATCACAAATGATAAGTACCGGTTGTTTGGTCCGTTTTGTTGTTCAGACATTTGTCAGTTTCAGTGTGTTTGACGCGTTTACTTTCGAGTTTGTACAAATAAAGTCTTATGCCCCACATCGATTCAAATTTAGAATATGCAAATATGGTTTTTATTTATGGCTTCTGTAATGGAAATGCTACAGCTGCTGTTCAAGAATACCGTCGACGATTTCCACACCGGAGAAATCCGGACAAAAATGTATTTATCAGAGATTTTAACAAACTTTGCGAGACCGGAACCCTGCCCAGTAGTAACATAACATCTGAATTTGGTAGAAGATGATGCAACGACCAGCTCACGAAGAATTGCTACTCAATTGGTCATTCCACAAAAAGAGTAATCAACATGCTCCACGAGCATGGCCTATATCCATACCATGTACAGCGTGTGCAGCACTTACAACCGGAAGATTATGATGGGCGTATGCAAGTTTGTGGTTGGATAAATAATAATCATCCTGTTGTATCGCGCATACTTTTTAGCGATGAAGCAACCTTCACCCGTGATGGCATCAACAATACTCACAATTCTCATGCATGGTCGGGCGAAAATCGATATCAGCACGATGGAGCTCCCTCACATTTCTCTCGTCAGGTAAAGGAATATTTGGACAAAGAGTTTCCAGGACTATGGATTGGTCGCGGTGGTCCTATTAGTTGGCCTCCAAGATCTCCAGACCTCACACCACTGGACTATTCTTTGTGGGGCTGGTTGAAAGATGAGGTGTACAAAGTGAAAGTCGAAACTCGGGAGGACCTAATTCGACGCATTAGAAATGCGGCAGTGCTTCTTAAAGAAAGACATAACTTACTTAAAAAGCAAACGGAGCCCTTCGCAAACGAAGTAAAATGTGTTTAGAGGTTAATGGCGGTATTTTTGAACATTTGTTAAAACAGCACAATAATTAAAACTATGTTGATGTAGGAAATTGTGTTTCTTTGTAATTACGCCATATTTTGAAAACAAATGAGAATCTAATAAGAACATATAGATTTTTAAAATTATTTTTACCTGTACAATACACTCCTAGACATTGGTGCGTTCCTCCCGACTCACCCTGTATAGTGAAATTTTGTTATTTTAAATAAAAAAGATATCTTTACATTTTTTATATTTCTAAAATTAATCTTTTTTCTTTAAAAAATAAAAGACAAGCCGTGGTTACTTTAAAAATTATTAGATTTATTGACCACTAAAAAATTGACTACAAGGCAATTGAGATTAGTTTTTGTAAATAATAGCTTCCAAGATTACAAAATAAAGAAACACCCACAAAGCTGTAAATTATTTACAAAAGCTTTAAAAAGTTATCTAGAATTACCGCAACTATTATTTTAAAAATACCGTATAATTTTGTTGTCCTATTTTTTTTTGCCGGATATGTAGCAAATTTTTATTGTCAAATAATACTCTTGGAGCACGCGTACACTAGCGACGTACGAGCGAACGAAATTTTTTTAACAGATAAATAATGAGTTGAAATATATTTGCATTAATATTTAGCGGCGTCACGCCGCGATCACGCTGCGCGACTTCGCCGCAAATATATCTGCAGCCTCAATTCTCATGATTCCCTCTAATTTTCTTTAATCTCTTCTAATCCTCATTATTAGGTAAATTTTTGTATATTGATTTTAAAGAAAAAGTCAGCAAGTACATTAAAAAAATAGTTTAATCATTTATAACTTATTTAAAGTAAACTTTTTTTTAGAAATAATTTATTAATTACTTTTATGACATCCATAAATCCTAATTAAAATATTATACGAAAAAAAAATGTTTATTTTTGTATTCATCACAAATTTGGTATAAAATCGTTGGTATTTCCTGAACTACAAAATAGTACTTAGTAAGCTTTATCTTTAAAACACGTACTGTTAACCCTTAACATTTATTTTATAACCAAGAAACTGCAATTAATTCTTGAAAAAAAACCTTGTGGGTTCGAAATTTAGTTTTAATTTTAGACGTATTTCAAAATAATTTAAAAAATATTAGAAATATTAAAACCGACATAACCCCTTATACACGGTGTTTACAATATTTATAAAATACTGACTTAAAAAAAAAACTGGCAGCTACGGACATATGTTTAAAAAAACTTTGCTTTATAAATTACCCTTTAAAGTTTGGTATTATATTAAGGAAATACCCTGTATTTTAATTTAAAAACAAGTCATTTTCAGGCCACCCTAAACATCGAACATACAATAAAAATTTTTGTAGAAATGTATTCGCTCATCAAGCAGAACTTTTTATGAAGCGGCACTTATTTTCGTAAAGTTAATAATAAAAAGTTTTCCATATGGTAAGAGCTTTCAAAAACACGCTGTATAAACAAAAAAGTATGTTTGTTTAAAATGTAATGAAAGGTTGCCATATAGTTGTTTTTAAAATTTTTATTTTAAATTTTGCACTTCGGCAAAAAGTTAAATTCTAACCATTTTTTTCAGATAACTATTTTTTCACAATTTTAAGAGTTTTTTTCATATGTTTGGCAGCCACTGTATATCTTATTTTTAATAAAAAGTTTAATTTAAATGGTCCAGTAATAGTTATCTCGTAAAACTAATAAAATTACATTCGTAATTTTAATACACATGTAAAGTAATAATCCCGTAGTTTTAACACTAAATTTTTTATTTAATAATTGCGAGAACTAAACAAAGGTCCAATTTTATTTAGTATGCGTGCATACTTGTTCATCTAGCCTTTAAAAGCTACACTTAAACATAAATTTAGTTAGTTACCTATGTTTTGGTTGGTTGCGCCATCTTATGATTATAATGCTAACCACATCAGATCAATATTGAAAGCGAAAAAAGCGGACGGAATTTATCTTTTTATTATAATCATCTTTAGTTTTATCAGCCAGATGGGGTACATAAGTATAGCGATTGAAGCAAAAATATTGAAAAAAAAGTTGAAAATATAAATTTTAAAAAAATAGGTATCACAAACAAAATATGGGTACGTAATACCTATACAGGGTGTACTTTAATTGATGGCTAAAAATACAGGGTATGATTCCATAGCTTATTTTAGGGAAAAAAGTTTATATGAACATATGTCCAAAACGTCTTAACTTTTAGATACAGGGTGTTAAAATTTTCAAAAAACCAAAAAATTTCGAAAACACCCATTTTTATAAAAACTGTTAATCTTGATATAAACCTTATTTAAATAAGTATTTAATATTTTTGTTACATAATTGTTAATTAAAAACTATAAAACCTAAGTTTTAAAAGAAAAAGCTACCACAATGCATCTTTTATTGTTAAGAAATATGCAGTTAAGTGATTTTTTTGTTTTAAACTAAACAAGATACAGAAAAAAATAAGAAATATAAAAACAGTATTTTTGTTTGCCTAATCTAAGGAAAGCACATGAATTTTACACACATTTACACAGTCAGTAGCGTGCTTTTTTGTTGGAAATATTCCTTCAGTTGCCTCTCGAGACGCCACTGAAGTTATTAAATATAATTTAGTTAGTGATAAGTTACTCCCAATGTCATTAATAATATTGCGCAAACAAAATTGAGTAAGGAATGGTTCGGATATTTAAAAACAGATTTTTTTTGAAATTTTAACACTCTGTATATTAAAAGTTAAGAGATTTAGAACATATGTTTATATAAACTTTTCTTCTAAAAATAAGCCAAGGAATCATACCTTGTATTTTAAGCCACAAATTAAATTACACCCTGTATAAAAGGGTTAAGTTTTCTTTTCTTGTTAAATCTAATATTTCTAAAATATTTGCGGATGCCATTTCCTTGCTTTTACTACTAACTAAACTGCTCAACAAAAAGATCGTACCATTCAATTTTTAGACCCATTTTCAAACTGCTGTAACTTTTTTAAAAATTTACTTATTTGAATATCTAAAACGGAGTTTAAAACCGCGTTTCTTCTACCTTAAGCCGTATTGCATTTAGTTTCAGTGAGGTGAATATTATCATGATGTACAGGGTGATCAATAGAGTGCTGCAAAAACACAAAAAAATCGAGTGTGTCCCATTTCAGTGGTAATTTTTTTGTCGTTATAATATGGGTTGTTAGCAAGGTCATATCAATATCATTAGACGTTTATGCCCGTTTTTGAATTGAGGACCTCTGGCTTGCGATACACCTTTAAACGTCAAATTTTGGTAATCAATTCATTAAAAAGCCATAACTGGAAAATGGATTGACGGATTTCAACGAGTATTTCATTTCATGTAGATTTTTTGTGTCCTAAGCACTTTTCGATAGGTTATAATTTTATGAGTATACGGGGCCAACAAATACAAAAATATAGCTAATTTAGACAGCCTAAATATAGGATAAAATATTAAACGCGAAAGGGACCATATGTGTGTGTTCTGTTTTAAAAATGGCCAAGTTGAAGTTTGTGTCAATCTCTCGGAACGATTTCTATCGTTATTCGATTTATGCTGTTTAAGTGCCTGTAAACTTATTGAGCAAAAATGCGTCGTTATTATGGCATTAGGTCTGCATGGTAGGAATTCCAACAACGTCTTAAAGTTTTAAACATTTTTAAACATAAATGAGGGTATTTGGTATTGTACACCATGATATACGGAGTAATAAA